>JAPYZN010003331.1:0-10079 GCA_030522865.1 Psyttalia lounsburyi | reverse complement strand
CATTCCCCCGACGCCAGCAAAGGGGCCAGTTCAGTGCTGCCACCAATCAGTCGCCGGCGGCGAGCGCGCGCTAATTCAAGAGTGTTACGACGTAACAATGAGAAAGGCGGAAAAGCGTAAAGGACTCTCCTGACCAATCGATTGTGAATACATCCACAGCAATTGAGTCTGGATCATTCCGCCAGGAGACGTACCTCTCGCATTTTTTATTTAGTCTAATTGCGAACAGATCGATTTGGGCATCTCTGTTGAGAGTTCGAATTCGGTGTCTTTTTCTACCTGTCTTGACTCCGAATCTGCAACCGAGTTATCACACGAACGAATATAAGATGCGAGTAACCAGAGATTGCGCTCTTCACACCACAACCAGATTTCTTTAGCTAAGCTACTGAAATGCTTAAATCTAGTACCACCCATTCGGTTGATGTATGCAATGGCAGTTGTATTATCAATTCTCAACAAAATATTGCAATCATACCTGTCGTGAGCATAGCACTTTATACCAAAAAACACTGCCAGTAACCCGAGATAATTGATGTGATGCTTTTTGTCTTCTTCACTCCAAAAACCATATGTTCTCTGATTATCACAAGCTACTTCCCAACCTGTGAGAGAAGCATCCGAAAAAATCTCTATTCGAAATGAAAAATCGTTTATGGGATTCATCGCGTAATTGATATTCTAACTCCACCATTCTAAGTCATTATCAATGTCAGTGGAAAGAGTGAATAGCGCCTCATAGTTGTTCTGGTTCCTGTTAACAGCATTGATCTTCTCTCTTTCGAGGCTCTTTAGATGTACCCAACCATATTTCATGGCTGGACAACATGAACTGAGGATACCAATAAACGATGAAAATTCTCGAATTTTCCAAAGTTTTTTCGTTTTAAATTTACCAGTTAAGTGCAGAACATTTCGTTTCTTATCTTCTGGTAATTCGTTCGTCATATCTAATGAATTTAAAATGAATCCTAAAAATTTTCGTTTTTTAGCAGGATGAAATGAACTTTTTTCATAGTTTACAATGAAACCCAAACTTTCCAGTGACTTAATAACAGTGGTTGTAGCTTGTGAACAATTTCTTACTGAATCAGATATAATGAGTATATCATCTAAATAAACAATCAAGACTAACCCTTGTTGCCTCAAAGAAGCCACTAGTGGTTTAAGGATTTTTGTAAACAGATGAGGAGCAGTGTTTAAACCAAAAGGTAAACAGGTGAACTCGCATAGTCTATTATTGAATTTGAACCTAAGCTGTTTTCTGTAATTTTCATCAATAGAAACAAGGTAATAGGCGTCCTTCAGGTCTACAGAACAGAAAAAGCAATTCTGAAACATGAATTCTCTAGCTGTTCGGATATCCTCCAATTAAAAATGCTCCGTTGGAATGAACTTATTAAGAGGCTTGAGATTTAAAATTAGTCTACTAGAACGATCAGGTTTTGGAAGTAGAAAAATACTGGAAACAAATTGAAACAACTCTGGTTCACATTCCACAATTGCGCCTTTATCTAAAAGTTTCTCTATCTGACATCGAACTTGACTGAATTCATTCTCACACCAGGTAGAATTTGAGGGAATTAGCGCTTGAGTGATAACACTCGAGACAGGAATTTCATATCCTCGAATCCAGTCCAAAATTTTTTGATCTATCGTCAGACATCTCTAATTATCCAGAAAAACAGTAAGGCGTCCGGCTGCCTTACTTACTACGTTCAATGTTTCTTCGACCTGCTGTTGGGATGGTTGAAACTGTTCGATCTCAATTTGCTTGAATGACGACTCGTTCTGTCCTTGTAATTCGATCCCTTCGGTGCAAACTGCTTCTTCAGCCCGCCGCCTGTCTTCTGTCAGAGATTCATAGGTGACTGACGAGGCAGGCCCATCAGGTTGTTTGATGGCGCTGCTGAGACTTTGGAAGATTTTAGGGCATTCTCGGTACGCTCCATCGTCTGGACGGTCTTCAAATGGGCCTCCACTTCAGTTCCAAACAGAAATTCACCAAATTGTGTGGTCTCCAAGGCTCGTATAGCTGTTGGGTTGACATTGAGTAGGATGAGGGATTTTTTTGTTTGAGAGGTGTCTCTTTGAAGGTCCAGAATATTCGGCTCGTGTCACTCACTAATTTGAGCACCTTCAACTTGTCCAAGGGTTCCTCTGACACCAGGAGAGAGGCCGCTTTTCCCAAAGCAACAAAACAGGCTACTGTTTTGTCTTGTTTTGCAACTAACCGATTATCTCGTACCAAAACAGATTCGACCATCCCACCTTTGAATTCTGGACCCAGTTTAGGAGGTTTTATCTCGAGACAATTTGCCGGTGCTGGATATTTCTTCAACAGAGTTTTTCTTTCTTCATTCGGCAGACCCTTCTTGATAATCTCTCACCAGCCTACAACCACTTCATTATCGATGTCTTCCCCTGTTGGATCATCAGGTTCAAGACGATGTCCTAGGACTTCCAAGATGGGATTGTCTTCCTTGGGCTGGTCAATAAGAGTCTCATCCTGTTGATTTTTATCCACTGGATCTGTTGATTCCGTTATTTCAGCAGCTTCTGATGTATCTGGATTAGTTGGAGGACCTTTCGATGATGCGATAGCAGTTGAAGGTTGTACTAATGAGCCAACTGTTGTTAGAACATCTTTATTCGTTACCAGCTGGTCTTGTAGAAAAATTTAATTATCCAGAGCTCTTTCTGGGTAATTATCATCTCCAGAGTCTGTTGAATCGCCACTATTTTGTGAACGATTTTCAAGCCTGGGTTTTCGGTGGTTCCTACAGCCTTTTGCTCTCCTGTGAGAACGCTTGTTTCTGACTGGGCTTCTGTCTCTTGAATTTGAACTGCCTGAGGAACAACTGTCGCTCAACGAGTCATTATAACCTAATGAGAGATATAGAGAATATTTTCTATTAGAAGTCATCCCATATTTTGTTCAAAACCAGTAGTTTTTTACATTAATTACAAAATATAAATACTGTCACACAGTATATTCTGGAACGAGAGAGTCTCGAACCTCGGATATATTATTTACAATATCTTTTCAGAGAGGTTTTTCTCACAACAACTATCATACAGTTTGTCTGAGGCTCCTGCCTCTGTTTTCACCTCTCCGCCCCTCAGCCATGACCGTGTCTGTGTCACACATAGATTAAAGAATAACCACTGGTATATTCTTGACCCTTTAAGGGTTTTGATAACTGTCAAGTGTAACTGTCTGTGTAAGTGTATCACATACAGTCAGGCAAGCAATTCGGTCAGCTGTTAATATTTAACGGCATAAATTGGCTTATGTAGTATGCAGCGCAGCCTGGTCTCGTAACCTAGAAAAAATCTATCACCTATACGATTTCGGCGACGTCTTTTCGCCATAATCCTCTCCATTTCCTTCCAACACCGTCTTATCGATTTTTCTTGATCCTCCTCAGAAGAGGAGTAATGATATCTCGTTTTTTCTATACTATTTGCACTTGAATGTTTTTTAAGGATGTGTATTCATCCGCACAAAAAAGAAGTATGTGGATCGACGCGCGGGGGGCTCCGAGGCGGGTAGAGCGGCCCTGGTGTCCAAAAAATTTATTACTATGAAATTGTGACTTCATCTGCATGAAAGACTACGGGGTACTACGAAAAATGATCTCGAGGAAGAGGCGCGAAATACAATTCATAATATTTGGTGTATTCGATCTCATCATCTTCCAGTATGACACGGTAAGATTCCAATGAAATCCTTCTTTTGAGGATCACATTATAAATAGTGTCAATCTCCAATTGCGCAGTTCTTCCGTTTGAAATGAGATCGTTTGTGATATCAGAAAGTGTCTCGTTCCTGCTCATTTCTGCGTTCTCCCAATGCTTAATTACTTCTGCGTTGAGCTGTTGACGTTCATCGACCGCACGACCATTAACAATTATCGGCAGAAGTTCCGACAATCGGTCATTTTATTCATATTACACAGAGTCCTGAGATGGCCAGCTGACTTTTGTGAATATCGAGAAACTGTTATGCTCGTTTTTCTCATCTGCTAATTCCCCTTTTTGAACACGATGATCCTTCTAGTCGTTTTTATAGGCGAGCACTTCAGGTTGATACCTCCGATAGATCTGTTTAGTGAAGTGGCGTTCCCAGTCAAATCAGGGCCACATTGCTGTGATGGCGTTGACAAATGTAACATCACTGTATGGCTTGATAAATGATACGTAGCTAAATCCTTTGATTTCTGGTGTAAGAGTACCTCTGAAGGATTTGTAGTCAGCGATGGACGATCAGAGCTAAGATCGTCAATCTCATATCTATCACGGCATATATGTATCTGAATTCCGCCACCTTCATCGCCATATCCATCCACGGCAGTCTGCCACCGATTCTCTGTCTGATAACAATGTAACTATTGAATGAACTCTGATGTCTATGGCCATTAGTTCTGGGGTTGGTGTTTAGTGGTATTGGTATCGTTTTTGCAGCTTCTGTTCCTGACCTTGTTATGGGAAGTCCTCCGCATTATTGGCAACAGTGTCTCCGGTGAATAATACATGTACCGTTAGAAGTAATCCATGATCAGGTCGTAAAACTAGCGGCTAGTAAAACTAGCAGGTAATCAGGACATATAGCTACGTCTCCTAAATTATTCTGTGGAACAAAATTAATTGATCACTTAGAAGAAGTTTTATTTTTTGTAGCCAGATTTCCACGTTACTGTTAGTAAGGTTGAAACCCCCTGGAAAATGCATATGAAATTCCCACCCTAAAAGATCGTTACTTCTAGAAGAACGTAGAGAGCCATCTGGAGGTGACTGAGAAAGCCGCCTATGAGAGATGTACATGATCCTCTGACCAATGAGAGGTGATAGAGAAGTGCCGTTTTGGGCGGAACAAACGCTCTCCATCGTTTGGAGGCCGTTAGTAGACTGTCACTTGTATATTGTAACAAATTATATTCTCGGGGGCGGAAACTAGTTGAATGAAAATTTAGAATTCAGTATGCTTGGGTAGACGTACGGATCTTCCGCTCTCCTCCCCTAGTAAAGGTATATAAATGATAAAAGTTGAATAAATTCGATTACATTCAAATCAATGTGCGGTAAGGTATAAACAAACCTAGCGTTATCCACGATTCACGACAGGGACGTGGCTGGTGTGAACCCCACAAGGTGTACACTGATGCGCATTTCTCATTCTCCAGCTATTCACCAAATTGAGTCCGATATGAATTTATTATGGATTTTACTTAGTGTAGGAACTAAGTTGTGAATTAATTCAGCATGAAGAGAAATTTTGATCAATTACTATACGTCTTGATTACTCCCTAGTATTAGTAGTTTAACCGTCGGTATAACAACTCCTTTTTTTTTTACAAACTGAAGTGAAATTGTTTCATTTTCAATTTCTGCCTACTATGGATCATACTATAGGCTACTTACTAACTATGGTATGATAGTCACCAAAATCCGATATGACTTAAGTATTTAGCAATGAGTCTGTATTTGACTCAAATGATATATCCGGTCAGATAATTGTGTTCATGTTGTGAACTATCAGATTACATTCAGACATAATATTCAACAATTGTTCATCGTTTTTGTCGGTTTTTTGACAATTCCAAGCCATGTTGTGAGTATTGAGATCACCAACAAGAATGCTATGTGGATTTAATTGCGTTAAGGATATGATTTCATCCCATTCCGTTTGTGAAACAGTTTACCCAAGGGGTCCATATACTGCGAACACATTAATTTCAGGTTTTACATTAGTAACTCTGTAGCCAATTACCTCCAGGTTACGTGTTTGGATTTGATCTGTGTTTACTAATGTGTATGCCATATTTTTCCTTATGGCAATTAATAAACCTACCCTGAATCGTGTGTCCTCTGTTTTGATGAAATTAAACCGGGAAAAATAGGATTCGGGTGGGATTTTTGGAGTGAAAAGAGAAAATAGTTTCGTGGGTTGTTGATACTGTCTCTATTTTCGGTAAATGTAGTCTTAGGTTGCTGCAGTTGCAGTGGAAAATCTTCAACTCTCTGTTCGTGCAGGAGGTTCGGCTGTAATGTTGATTGGTCGGAGGTATTAGTCCTGAATGCCATTATATGTTCAGCTCACTATCACTCTCTTTAGATGATTGATGTAATACAGAGGTGTCATGCGTTGGGGCTTCTTCGCCGTGACTTTGGTCCTGAGTCACTCATTGTTGATGAAGCGTTTTGAAGTTTGTTGTAATTCGCGAGAGTCGTTTTTTGAGGGCTCGATCTTCTGTTTTGGATTACGTTCCTCATCGTCGTTTTCTGTCTTCCAGTCTTCCTTGTAAGGCTCAGAGCCACTGTTGTTGGGTTTAGAGGGCCAAAGGATCTCGTAACAAAGACCTTTAAGTCAGCGAAAGAGATGAGGTATTTATGCTACTCTTTTATAACGTGAGGTACCACCAAAAATAATAGGTCGTCAATCTTGTTCTAGGACACTGCTATTTATACCTCTGGAGATTGTATTGATAGCAGAACTCACACACTAGAGTTAACAGTCAACTGACTAAGGCAAGAGCCGGAAAATTTGGATCTCAAGCTAGCTCCTGAAAAAATTAAACTGGTACATTTCAACAGTAAACAACTTTTACCCAGGAACGCATCAATTGAAATTAGGGAACACCGAATTTCGTCTATAGATTGTGTCAAGTTTTTAGGGATTTGGCTCGATTACGCTCACGAGAAAGCTTCAAGTCATTAAACATCACCAAATTCCTGCAAGAAACGTTGTGAAGATGCGACCCACAAATCCTTCTTTTACTTTTCAAACGCTTAGTCATGTTTATCATGGAGAACGATTCATTGATTTATTGCCCATATACAAATAACATGAAGCACACTAGAAAAATTGCAAAAGGAAGCAGAAAGAGCTTCTCTGGCCGATAGAAGGACTACTGCAGTTAACATCCTATTGGCTGACTCTAAATTACCGTTAATCAGTGAAAGAGCTACGTTTTTATTTAGGAATTTTCTGATAAAGACCGTATCAAATAGTTCTTTTCAGCTATCCATCGTGATACATAAGCTCACCTCTGATGAAAATCGAAGTAAAGCAACCAAATGGAATACACTGTTGATTCAGGAAATTCACAATCATTCACGCTTGCTTGAAAATCATTTTGTTAACAATAAGTTCAAAATATATATTTACAATTTCCGGGATGTTATGACTTCAATTATATTTAATAGTTAGATGGGAAAAGAGTTCCAGGACCACCACTATGTTTCCGTCATTCGGGAGTCTGTGGCCATGAAAACACAGAAATTTATACCATTTACACCGACGGAACTCAGGTCAAAGATCATCCTTGCACTGGGACATCAACTTATTATTGCCAGCTAGAGCTGGAGATCTCTCAGAGTCTCTACATTTAAACTTGAATGTTTACAGTAGAACGTGCTGCTCTCAATGCCGCAATGGACCTCGCCCTTCACTGACCAGACAGAAACATCTTCATCCTTACAGAGAGTATCACTGCTTTGCAAGCTTTACACAACCCGAAATTAAGTATCAAAATCAATGACTATTTGCTGCAAATAAAATAAAAATACAACAAATTTCCACTTCCCATAAAGTACATGTACACCTAGCTCCTTTCTCAGACTTTAATCAATCATTCAAGCTCTCAATGAGGGAAAGAAGTCATAAGTACGTCCTTGAAAAGAGTAGGTACAATGACGGAGAATACTAAGAATTTGTGTCCAATAATGGTTCTAAACTCAGATTTTATAATCCTCAAAAGCACCCAAGACAAACAATTGTCTGAATTAATCGAGCCAGATCAAGTCATCATAGTCTTGCTATGTCGCTTGTAACAGTTATCCTGGTTCCTTCAGCTGAATATACGTGCGCATACCGAATACAGGATCTGAGTTATCTGCTATGGCAATGCTTCTCCCACTCCCGAGAAAGAGAATGCCTGATGATTATCCGTAGCTGTTGTTAATTCGTTCGGTCTGGAATTAACTGGAGTATTAGCCTTTGGGCAGTGGGTGTGTATGTGCTCTTTCTTTTCACAATTGAAACAGGTGATCAATTCCACTGAGACAAACATCCAGTAATGGATTGTTTCGTGATGTACGGAGAAATGCTCGGGTAGTCTCAACTTATCGGTTATTCCATTGAAGGTGGATCCAACGTCGTTGATACCGGCTCTTATAGGTGCGATTTGTGAGGCTAGGAAGATGTTGAATTCGATGAGTTTTTTTTCGATTGGTAAAATAGGAATTCATGAAAATATAGTTGAAAAAATGACTCCTTTTTTTCATTTTAGGAATGCACTGCTGAATCAAAATTTCAGTGCCTTTCATGTTAATCTTGGGTTTCTGTTCTGTGAGCTGTTGCACAAAATTTTTGGTACTTAGAACAAATAGGATTCTCTTGTTTGAGATGTTTACTATTGGAATTCTCAGCTGGGCTTATCACCTTCCATAGGGCGAGACCATAGTCACGACTAGTGAATCCGTCAAGGGCTTCTAGAATTATGGCTTGATCTTTTTCCGGTAAATCCCGGTGTTGAGCAATTTGAGAGTGGGAGACACTGTTGTGAGTACTTCGTTGAGAACTAGACATGGTGGCGTATTGATAATTCGTCTGTAGGTAGAAGAATACTCACATACCGGTACTGTTGTGCACCGTACAAAAAAAGGTAGTTTGTTGTTTAATAGTGATTTAACTTACTTTAACACTTGAGTTAATTGTTCATGATTGAATCAATATAACGTTCGAAGAGTATGAAACACTGTGCCCGTATTATCGCAGCGAGGGTGATACAAACACATCTTAACTGATCAACAGTTCCCACGAGACTCAGGGATTAATTCTTTTACCTGCGAATGATGAAAATATCATAAAATAAATATTTATTCGTAAAATAAAACAAACTTCAAAGTACATTATGTCACCAGACGATGAAAGTATTATCTGACGAATGTGGCTTTATAATCTCATGAGTCAGATAATACTTTTATCGCCGACTGACGAATAATATTTTTTGTCACTGCTGTTACGTTCAGCCCGTGTCAAAAAGTGCCTTTTCGTTTACTAGTAAACGGAAAATGGTATGGTTCGCCACTCCCTGAACGTAATATCACTAACAAAAAATATAGTTCGGATGCACGTGCGATGGGGTGTTTCAACTCGTGTGATGGGCAGCCCTCGGGTTCGCCTCGAGCCGCTAACTTCAAACTCGTTACCACCCCGTCGCACTTGTATCGGAATATACTATTTCGTGCGCGGCACCTGAAAAATAATATCCAAGCCTCGCCATGGAAAGCATATCACCCTCCCCCACGTGCGTGCCATCCTCGCCTTCGGCTCGGAAGGCAATTTTGCACGTGGGAGACGATGATGTTTTCAAGGCTCGAGCATGAAATGTACTATTTTGTCACTGCTGTTACATTCAGCCCGTGTCGAAAAGTGGCTCTTCGTTTACTAATAAACGAAAACTGGCATAGTTCGCCACTCCCTGAACAGTCCTCAGCTTCACCTCGAGCCGCCAACTGCACACTCGTTACCATCCCGTCGCACTTGTATCAAAATATACTATTTCGTTTCTGGTCCCGATCTAACCGAACGGATCCCCCTGGGGACTGCACGACCTTGGGTGGGGGGGGGGGGCGGCGGGTGGCCGGCCGCGGGGGGGGGGGGGGGGGGGGGGGGGGGGGGGGGGGGGGGGGGGGGGGGATAGGTACCTGACTAAGAAGCAGTCCATATGAGCGTGGGGAGGTGACGAACCCGTCGCTCAGGGCCGCGCGAGTGGCCCTGCAGACAGTCTCCCAAGCTAATAGTGGGGGACACCGTGCTGACAGCTGAATGGCATGGGGTTAAATGTCTCTAACGGTTCCCCTGTGGCACCAGGTCGTACCCCAGGGTATTTAGACCTTACCCTAGCAACCGGGGCTCTGCTAGGGCGGCTCTTTATTTCCCTATGTACTCGTGGGAATTCTATGGATTAAACCCAGGATAACCAAAAAACCAGTGACGAGCAGGGCCTGGATAAGGACCTGCCCGTTGATGTAAGCGAGACCACGAAAGAGGTCTCGGTATCGATGGAGGT
>JAPYZN010003330.1:0-27712 GCA_030522865.1 Psyttalia lounsburyi | reverse complement strand
CACAAAAAAACCACTTTGCCCTCAAACCTCCCCTCAAAGCGAATTTTGGCAGGTATTGCAAAAAATTAGGTGTGCAACACGTGCGTATCGCCTTTTTCGACTCGTGCAAGCGATGCACAACTCGTGCGAAAAAATGCTACTTTACGCACTAGTTGCACAATATACTATTTTGATTTTTGCAAAGATTTTCGATATTTAAAACATAATAATTGTACTGAGACGTATTCTTTGCAAAAATAATATCTCCGATTTCTTTAATTTTTCTAATTACTCCTCCCTCACGGCAATAAATCATCCTATCGCATTCCAATACAAATACAATTCGACTGATATTATAATCCCGAAGTATTCATGTATATTGTAATCCACCGGCGGCTCGATCCCATGCCCCCCCCCCCCTGATTAGGATACAATTGACCAAAATAAAAGAAGCCAAGCGCTTCGAAAACCCATCAAGGGAATCGTAAATAACATTTTCATCTCTCGTAACGCATCGAAAGAGAAATAAATACTAATGTATATGATAATTCGTAAAGACCCAGTGCGGGCTTGATTGAAATAACTGGTATGGGCGTTGTCTCTCGTGAAAATTTATGCCGACTCTCGCACCGGAGAGGAACGCGAGACAAAGGAAACGGAGTATATGTCGATGTGGGAGGCTAGCCAGAGAATTCAATGGAAATAACTCCACCGAGAGTCGGTATATGTCCTCCTGAATAGATAAGGGAACCTGTGGCATTATTTATCGTTATTAGTCCTTTAGCGACTATCGACAATACGGAAGCCGATAATTTTTATCCTCAGGATTTGTTTCCAGTGTCCACCCAGAGAGAGGAGTACATGCTTTTGACAGGTGTCACGGAAAGAAATCTATTGTTCTCTCGCAAACACTTATCGCTCAACGACGAATCACGAACGTTCAATTAACAATTTTTAATTCAGTTTAACAACTTTCGCGTTTAATCGATTTTTTTTTATGACTTCTCCCCTGTAATTGATTTTTCCCTCTGATAACGCGATTAATTTATTTCCTCAATTTATACTGTGAGTGAAATTGTATTTAATGATTTGAGAAATATTTTTGGGAGTTTTTTAGAGCAAATTTAGAATATAAGCCATCGGGAATTTTGCATGGGAGACGGCGAATACCTTAAAGTTTATGTTTCGTCGCGAGTTTTAATTGGAGATTGTCAATTACCTCGGGAATTTTTAGATACTGGCACCTAGAGGAGGGGGGAAAAAAGGGAAGGTTTCGCGTCGAAGGTCTTCTGTTTATCGGATAAAAAGATCCTCCGGGTTATTCGAGACGTTATCAAAGGAGCACCGCTATATGTTGGTCATTCAGTCTCGAGATTTTCCAGTTTGTCGATCCAATTAACAAACCACTAGACTCCCCCCTCCAGTGATTACCACTACCTTACTGTGGATTTTGTGAATGACGGGATTGAAATATTTGTGAGGCATTCGGATTATGGAAAATCTGTTTGGTCATCCCAAATGGAACCAGTATAATTGAAGATATTAGATTTCATGCACTAAAAAGAACTCTTGTTTGGAGACCATAAAACGTTTTCTCCCGGTCAAATTAATTTTCAGAGTGTCAACAGTCTCGTCACCAAGCCGATTCGTTGAATTTTATTTCCCAATTTTTTATTTCTATTTTCCTTGACGGAAAAAAAAAATTAAAACGAAGTGTGCGGAGGAGGCACGTCGAATCCTCGAGACGCAATTTAAGATGCTCGTTTAGATAACGCAACGAATCTGCTGGCATTCGTCATGGTCCAAGGGGTCGTGTACCCCTAGAGACCCTTTTTATGTCCTCTCCTTTATTTTTTCTCACTCGTATGCGCACACGCCGACGCACTTTGGGAATTTACCCGGCAATTTCGCCGGGTCGATCACGTTAATTTCCGGGAGACGACGAAAATCGAGAGATAAAACAATCAGTTTTCGATCTTTATCCATTGGCGGTTTGATTAATTATTATTTTTTTCAGAGTTAAGGACTAACCGCTTATTTTTTCAGTTACTAAGCTTGAGAAGGAGCGCGCCCTTAAAATCAGATGGTTTTATCCTTTTCTTTTGTGTTGTGTTAAGACGCTGGGGTTGATTTCATTTGTGGCTGTCATTTTCGCCCTATTTTCACTGTCACCGGAAGATTTCACTCTAAAGACCACAAAAATTTCGATTTGACACTTGAAAATCATCACTTCCGTCCTAAAAAGCTCCCATAATAGAAACTCTGAGATTTTTAATAAACGTATGGAGTAATTTCATCAAAGGGTTAATACTTTCGTTACTTGGAAATTGAGTCTACAATGTTTTCATTGTTCTATAAAATTCCCCCTGCATATCGGCCCACTGCATGTGCGTACATGTTTATTTGACTTCACGCTCAAGTCCAGGTTATACAACTCGTTGGAGGTCTCTCTGGCGAGAGCACGCCCGCAGCGACAACAGACTGTGCACCGTCATAAACATTTATTATACATCGCGGTGTGCAGTGAAATATTTTACAGCTGACTTAGCATCGTCCTCGCCGCGTGAAATATCGGCTTCTGTTTATTTTTAACATCTCAAAATTGGTCGGATTTTAAATAATCTCCTCGATCATTACACGCACATCTACCGGTGACTTTGTTGCATTGAGATCATTTGTTCAATTACGCCTGAACTTCGGGACTCAGGGAGGGTATTAGTAATCCCATGAAAGAATATATCCTCAAAATTTCGGGTGAATAGCTCATCATGTCCCACTCCCATTTTTTTTTTATTATCGAAAACTCTTAAAATCATCTCAGCAGAAATTTCCTCTCTCAACGTAATTAATATTCCAAAGCTCATTGAACACTGATAACCACATGTATCAACTTGATGAACGCCCGTTAAATAAACCACTTATCAATAAATGCCGAGTTACCCCCCCCCCCCCCCCCCCCTGACTGTCATTACGAATTCACCGTCTGGGCTCACTTAGATGGTAATAATCTCCAATCGAGTAATGCGAAAATGGAGCAAACAAAGCATAAAACAGTCCGCAAGTTGTCTCGTGCGTACACCGAGTGCACCCAGTGGCGACAGTTCTCCGTACAAGGAATGCATTAAGAAAAAAAAACTGGAGAAAAGGATGCTGAAGAAATTTCAAGGCCGACGTATCGAATCAATCGAAGATGGCGAGGGCAATTTGAGGGAGTAAAAAATGTCGATATCTTCGAGAAGAAGAAATCGAGACAAGTCTAGCCCAAAACGGGACAGAATGAGGGGATTAAAAAAAAAAAAAACATGGAAATAAAATAATATGAGCTAAATTGTATGGAGTAAAACAAAATTGCCAATCGCTCATATTTCACTTTGGAATTAAATTTTTTTTTCCAACGGTTCAGAGCCGTTATGTGCGGAAGGGCGGGGGGGCAGGGGGAGGAGGAAGAGAGGGAATCGACGGGGAGTGAGATCGTTGGCAATCATCGGCGGGTCCTTAGCCCATCAAAATTTGCGGAACGACGGGGGGCGAGACGGAAACCCTTGGCCATCGGTTTGGAGGAATCTCACTTCATCCTGAGACGAATTCCTTCGGTTTTTTCGGGCACGAGCGAGAATTACCTGGGGATATTGAGGTAAAGTAGAAGGACAAACACGAGAAAATTTTTTTGTTAACGAAAAATTTTCAATTTCAGGTGTTTTTTTTTAGGAAAAAAAAAATTTACAAGAGACCCTCATTTCAATTATCCCATTGATTTCGAGAATTTATCTTTTGCGAGTTTGGTAAAGTTTGGTTTGTAATGAAAATTGAGGAGAAAATTTGAGAATATGAGGACGTGAACGATCTCGCCATGACCAATTTCAAAATGTCCAGTAACATTTTGTGAATAATTCATTTCTAATTGTATACACTGGCCATCTGAGACAGGACAGGACTTCAAAAGTGTCACTTTGAAGTGATCCAATCGTCGACAATCGCCACCCACTTCTCGTGGCCCTCCTCTTTTTTCCTCATTTTTTCCCCCCATTCTTTATTTCTCTTTCTTTCACTCGGTGGGCTCCATTAGCCTCCCTCGGCTTGTAATTTGCCGTGCCGAATGTTAATGGACTTGGAGATGCCCCTTGTGACGCTCTCTGAGGTAGCTCAAATAAATAATCCAAAATGAACGAAAAAATTTAATGGACGACAAAGTCAATTCATAATAAAAGAATCTAAAAAATCCCTTTTCGCAAGTGTTATCTTTTAAAATTTCGTCTCAATGTATATTGAACACCTTTGTATTTTATAAAAAAAAATTAGTTTAAACAAAAGTTTCCCTCAAGAAAAAAAACGGCTATTGAAGATTGTTTACTTTGGGAAAGTAAAAAAAAATTGTCGAGCCGAGCCTCCCCTCAAAATAAAATAAAAAAATCGGTGAAGCTCAAAAAAAATCGACGAGCGTAACAATGAAAATCAACTCCATGAGATTAATTGATCAATTAAAATTCAATCAATATTTAATCTACTGAATAGATGCAATGAGCGTGGCGAGACGAGGAGAGCCGAAAAATTGAGTGAATAATAAGGAGAATTGATGAAACGACAGCGGAGGAAACCGTATCTGGGTATATGAGAGGTGGCTGGACGAGTGTATAGAGAGATCGGGGGCTCTTCCCACGTAGATTGTGTGACTGCGGGTCCAGGAGGCTGTGTGCACCGTTTTGTTGTGCTCTGTGATCCATGAACGAGCGAGAAAACAAGTGAAGAGGAGGTGGAGGGGGCTGAGGGAAAACGCCTGTGGTGCAGACGGTACTATCCGGTTACCCCTATACTTAGCCCCCACAGGCTCGGGGTTCGTCGAACCCTCATTAAGAGATGTGATTAGGGGGACACCTGGATGTACTCTCATTAATGAGTTGAGAAAGTTATGAAAAAATTACAAATTTCTCTAAAATTTCCCTCTTAAAAATTTGGTTTTTCCCATAAAAAATTATTAAAAATTATTTCGCCTATTAATTGATCTGTTTCTCTCATTAATTACGAACCTCTAATTTAATTACAAATTAAAATTCAATTATAAACATTTAACGAGCAAATCATGTTTTGAAAAAATTAATTCCTAGGATTTTTTTTAATACAAAAAATTAATTACAAATATTGAAAAAAATTGTGAGAATTAATTGTTTTATCAATTATGTTATGAACGTTATGTTATCTCGAATATCTTAAGGTGCAATTTAAAACTAATAAATTGTTTAAAATTGGAAAACGTTTTATGTTCATTCCCACGGAATTCCACGTAATCTGTGGCTTTGAGAACTCATAATATGTTCGCTGCCACTTTATTTATGTATTTCAACAATATTTTCGTGTCTAAACTGTGCATGCAATGGGTGAAAGCATTTCAGAGTACAAGAGAGTTCACCTCTTTTTGCCTGTTTTATCTGCCTCCCCCCTACTTGGTTCTTTTCACTCCCTGTCTTTCTGTCTCGGGTATCGGGCGAGGGCCACTTGAAGCCACTCGACGATTACGTTTGCATCTCGTATACATATGGAGAAAGGAGCGCGGGGAATTTTTTTTTTCTTTTTTTTGTGAATGGGTGGAGTTGGGGAGAAGGGTTCTCACGGAATGGGGATTTCTCTATCACTCCTACGCACTTAAGGGGTTGGCCTCGTTGATAAGGTAATGGGTCTGTTGGTGCACTGTGTGGTCTTGAGAACGAGTCTGAGGCTCTTGGATTTTGTTTATTCATTGGAGAAGGTCGTACGATTGTACGCCGTGATCTGCTTCTTTTCTCGATTGACTGAGTGACATTTTAGAGACTTAGGACTGATGAGTATGATTATCAAGAGTTAAAAAAAATCTTTACCATCTTCAATGAGCTTTGCACTTATTTAACCATAAAAATTAAATTCCCGTTAATAATAAATTTAATTTTCACTCTCTCAATTCGGTAACGATAAAAAAAATTATGACGATTGGAAATAAGACACCTCTTCAAACAAACATTGCAAACCTCGATAAGGCCACAGGCATTCGTAATATGATATGAGAGGTGGGGATAACCGAGAGAATTAAGGAACTGAGCTGAACGTGATGAGACGCTGAGTGAAATCGATTTTAAGCCAAGGGGGCCAGGCGCAGAATCGATCGAATGAGATATTGTGGGGTTAATTATCGAAAATTCATCGGCTATTTGGTGCGGATGTTGTGTCCTGAGCGAGGCCCAATTAGGCCAAAGAGAGACGGCATCTCGCGAGAGATCTTGTGGTTCGCGCGTCTGTTGGCCACGTGTGGGTATTTTTGATGGGCAAGAAGTGCCGACGTATTCTTCTCAGCGCCTTCCATTCCCGGGCCCCGAGGGCAATTTCATTTCTTTACACTTTGCCAATCGATAACTGGATCTGTTGATCTGTCTCTCAGATCGAGATAGCCGAAGATATTTTTTATGAATTTCGACTGATGAAAAAACAACGAAATTATCCTACTCTAAAAAGATTTTGTGACAATCTCTCTCGACAAAATTATTATTTTTTGTCTATTACTAAAATAATTAATTAACTGTTTGATCCCACCGAGGCCTGCCTTCTCAACCCCCGAGAATTTTTCTTTCTTTAATTAACTATTTTGAAAATGGTGAAAAACGTTTTTTTTTGTCACGAGAAAAAATTATCTAATGATTTAAAAAAATGTTCTTAATAGCACGGGGCAACGCAGTTCATCAATCAAATTTGAAAAATTGAAAGATTTTTTCTCACAATTAGTCAAATAATTAATGACAACTCAGCAGATGTGATGAGACGGTTCCCATCAAAGTTATTTTGAGTACCAAATATACCGACTCTGTTTACGATACAAAGTCACTTAGAAGCACCCCCCCCCCCCCATGCTACCATGTGTTGTCATTAACATTTTTTCCGTTTCCCCATTCTCCGAATGTGTCTCCTCTCCCGGAATCAGCGTGTCCCCTCTTTTTACGATTTTTTTTTTGCCCTCATTGAAATGTTTTTCGAGGCTCCATTTCGGCCGCGTAAGTACCGGAGTTAACGCTTCCGTCGAGTCGTCGTGGGTGACAAAGTGCCCCGCCGGTGGATGCAACAGGTCTCGAATGCTATTATGAGACTTGAGGCTTCTCCCTCGCCCATGCGGACTCTGGAGTATGCGCATGTCTACTCAGTGGTCCGCACTACCGCAACAGGTCCTATTTAGGGATTCACTTCATTTTTGGGATTAGTCGGATTGCTTGGGGCATTGTTTCGGGGGTTAATGTCTGTCAACAAGAGTTTCTTAGGGTTTTAAATGATTTTACAAGTTTTTGTTACGGCGAAACACGAAAAAACGGATAATTGTGGAGAAAACAATTCTAAAGAGCAATTTGGAAAAAATCATTTTACCGGAGTAGTTTTAATTATGAGAGAACTAGTATTAATTGGCAAAATTAATCAGTTAATTAATTTAACTGCTGAATTTATGTGTACAACGAGTCCCATTTCGCAACTCAACTACTCAAAAATGTCTAGCAGTCTTTCAAGTAAAATCTATTCCAAATTTTTGCGCAAAATTATTCATAAAATAAAATAAAATCAATAAAAAAAAAATTTCCATCGAGCAATTGTTCTCTAATGTTTTCTCAAAATCCAATTATACCAGTACGTAGGTGGTTTCCAACTGGTGAATAGTCGTTTGATAACCGCGCGATGGGAATCGAACGTCCGTTTGACCTCATGAGTCTCCATGTCAACGAGCCTTAACTCCGACCATTGGGACAAGAGAGCCTAAAGCATCACTTCATCGGCCTCAAAAAGAAAAAAAAAAAATCAAACAGCCACTCATTACATCCAAAACTCAATCCATTGTCCAATAAATTTTCCACTGTTTCATTTTTCCATCGGGCTTCCCCCCGAACGAACCGAGCTTGTCAGGTGGTAAACAGAAAGCCGAGACGAGCCGAGATGAGCCGAGACACGTGCAAATAAAAGCGGCTGGATTCTATTAGCGACCGGCGTCTCTCTTATTTTTCATTTTTATTTTTCACTTGTGAGGATGCAAAGCAACGACAGTGAGACCCCGAGGAGATGCCACTGGCTAATCTCTCTTCGTCTCCACCCATCTTCTGTGGTTTCTCCCTTTCTTTTCTCGCAAACACAAACTTCCCCTCCCCCTCCACCCCGCCGCCCCTCGTCACTTCCCCACCCTCGCGCCGAGGTACTTCCCAGCTTCTTTTTGGCGTGTTCTCTCTTTGCGGCCGACAAGAGTCCTTGGGGCAATTACCCAGTCGTGGTTTTTGTACTCCTTTCCCCCCAATTTATTCCCCTCTGTCACTCCCGCCCCACCAAGCCCCTTACCATTTGTGAGCCTGTCTTCCGACAGACTCACCAAACTTGATTTTTCTCTGAAATTCCGGACAAAACATGTTTTGCTATTGATCAGTTTGTAATAATGTTATTACGAGAGACGAAATTTTTTTTTGCATAAAAATTCATTTCTGAATGCTTTGATTGATAAAAAATGATTGAAAATTCGGTGATTTTTAATTTTCCGACTTTTTTGAGGGGAGTTTTGAAAAATCAATGAAAAGGGAAAATTTTTGCTCCATCATCCGCTGAAAATCAACTGAAGTACGAAAAATTCGAGTAAATAAATGCAACAAATAAATCAATCCTCGAAATGATGAACAGCTAATTGCAGTAATTAAATCAATCATTCATTAGTTGTTTCAATTAACCAATGCACTAATCCTCTCATTTTCTGCATTAGTGTAACTTAATAACTCATTCGAACAACTGAATAATCAATTTTTTTTGCCACATTTAACATATTTTTTCCGCTATATTTTTTTTATCCGATTTAATTGCACGTTCAACATTCCACATAACGAGTCTCCCTCCGATTAAAAAAAAAAAAGTCGCTTTATCCAATAAACGAAATAATTTCATCCCACAAATGTTGTAATTCCAACCCAAAATAAGAGTCGTAAAAATTACAAGAATTGAGGACACGAGTCACTGCTCACGGTTTGTACGTTATATTCATTATCCCCCGACGTTGCAATTTAACGCGACGATAGGGCCATTATTCCCGCACCAACGGACGTTCAATTACACGCGTGTGGTACACGTCTATATGAATGTTCTACCTGTATGGTATTAACTAGAATGAGTGAATCGTTTATACTGAGCCGTTGATTTGAGGCCTTAAATAATTCATCTTTGAATAATAAAAGCAAAACTGCCTAACGATCATGGGATTAAACAAACACACTTGGAAATATTAACGGCAGTTTTATCATTGCACTGAATAAACGATGAGAAATTATAGGTTTTTCTACGAATCAATCGAGCATGGCTAAGTAACCGATAATTGATGATTACGATCTCCACATAGAATAAAAATTTAACTGGTTTCACCAAATGTTTAGGAATTTAGTGATAGATTTTTTATGAAAAATTTGATGAAAATTGAGCAATAACTTCATTGAGAGAATAGAATAAATTCAAGGATAACAAAACGTCCCATACTCTTGAATCCTCCCAAGATTAAGCAGTGCTCTTCCTGCTGTTGAAATTCCAAGTATCCGGAATCCAGGGCATGCGGTAGGGTGTTCGCTGTTCAGTTTTAATGGGGGAACCATTTCGCGTAGTACTATAGATACATACCAGGAGATTACGTGCTATTACGATGGTATTAAATACAAATCTATGGGCCCGCACCTTCTCCAGTCTCTATTCAACGCTCAAGCAAAAAAATAAAATGGAGATGAAGTGAAATGCTCGTTTAATCCTCCCCTTGAATTAAAAATAAAGCGCTTTATGTAGAATACTTCCTCATTGATCTGAATGCGTTCATTGGATGTCCGCAGATATCAATGACGATAATATATAAATGATAAATAAATAATCCAGTATTTACCCCGGAAACAATCGTATAACCATCGAACAATTCGACATTGAAATGAAAAAATCACTAACATCGGCGGAAGGAAATTGAAGGTGTTAAATCGACGATAGTGAGTATACTTTTAAATCACAACAGCACAACCTAACGATCTCGTATAACCCACCCAGCACATACGTTATGTATATAAGCATTCGCATAGCGCAATACGTCCGGTCTCTGGGTGTACCGTGTACCCCCGGGGTCCCTGGCCGGTGATTACGCGGGACGATTGCGATGTAAATCGTATACCTACGTTCAATCACGTACACGAAGGACCTCAGCGGCCTTCGACTGTACGCCTTAGGGGCGATACCAGTCGTGTACCTAGGAATATCCTACGTACTCCCCCTCCCCCTCTGGCAACCCCTTTCTCCGCGCAATTTTTTTTCTCCTCTCATCTTGTTCGTGGACTGGTGGGTTCTTTTCTACCGCGAGTTACGAGCAACTACTGCCGCGTGATCGTGGCATAAAATCATTTGGCTACTTCGTACCATCAAATCTACATGAGACTAATTGTACTTCCGTACAATTTTCAATTTAAATTCATTCATGATAGAGGTTTATCGCGCATTTTTCCCCCACTCGTGGTCAAAATATATTAGATTATTATTATAATATACGTGGATAAATTATTACATTGGCAATTTGTCCCGGCGGAGCGAGCTTACAATCGCGGTTTATCGAGACTGAATCACAAAAATTGTCATTTTCATTATACGAATGTTGTTAAAAACTGAAATTTCAGAAATTGGTTACTACGAATTTCCGCCTGCAATCCCCCTCGCCACCGAATAATGCAATATTCTGCATTTAAAAAATTATAATTTGCTGGCATTGCCCCCCCACCCCCCCCCCCGGATCAATCAAATTTTCTGTAAATAATACAAATTCGCTGGAAATTATTAAACTTTGAATCAATGTTGTTTTGTTTATTTTTCTCAAGTGTATGCGTCATTTCTCTGGATGCAGCCGTCTTTAAGTGCCGGCACGAACCATTCCCGATGTTTTTTGTCCAACTTTTCCCAGTACCATTCCAACTCCAGGCCTACATAAGGCGACATTAAACGCAGGGAGGCCTTGTCTCACCGAACCGCCGCGAATTCCACTTTTTTCCCTTCCATCGATACGATATCCCTCTCTCATCGGGGCACCCGCGACTCCACACGCCAAGCACTTCACCACCTCCACTCTCCTGTACGATCGCATCCCGTCCACATCGGGATGTTCCAGTTTATCGTTTCCCGTCATTTCACGCTTCGTTTCCTCCCATATAATTTTCATGATTTTTTCCATCATCGTAGCCGCCATTTTTCGTTTCTCGTAAAATCATCAGTAATTGAAAATATAGCATTTCAATCAATAATTAGTATTGAGAGCCATATTAATGAAGAAAAAAAAGATCGATATGGGGATGAAGATTCGATGTCCCCGCTCGATAAATTAATAATCCCTAAAATGTCACCTCTCCCTCAACAGACCACGATGCAATTATTTTGTGATTATAATTATTAATAATCGTTTGGATTGCATTAAAAAAATGTAATAAACACCGGCTTTGACAAAATATTCATCATTTTTTTTCAATTGCCCAACGCATTTGCTAAAATTAGTCATTTCGATTAAAAATTATTATTGAAAAGCGAAATGATGAGAGGGAAAAACATGAGGGCAGAGCGACGAGGGGAAACCGGATCGACCTGCTGAGCCTCCTAGACGGCAGGACGCTCCGAGCTATCGGAAAAACACTGCTAAGGAGTCGAGGCACGCGTGGGAAACTCGGTGGTGGGAGAATGACTATTGCCATGAATTTCTTTCTTATTCAATCCACAGGGCATTGCGCGTGGACTCATGAATAATCCTCATGCCTGCCTGAAAAAACGGATCAGTGACCTTTCAGCATTTAACTGAGGGGGGAATAGGAATAAAACTAAAGCGAATACGAGTGAGGAGATGTTTGTTGATTTTGTTTATTTGGGGTCAGAGCATGTAAGTCCAATTAATAGTCAGTCAGGGCTACCATCGGCCAGGCCGTTAGGCTCAGCGATCATGCACTCTGTACGTTCGGCCTCAATTAATCCTCCGATAATCGTGTGGATGAGGCCTCGTCGAGGAGGCGGGGGTGGGGGCTAGGAGGAAAAATTCTCCCAGGAGGAAAATCATATTGATCCGAAGAATGCTAACATTCCAACAAATGTGTTTTTTTTCCTCCCCATATCCTGACTGACTCAACAGCTGGACACAATTGAGAGTTAATAAAAATTTTAAAGTCAATAATTTACTACACTGAGAGAAAAAATTTGCTCTGCTGAAAAAATACATATTCAGCAGGAAAAATTGTTTTCAGCTCAAGAAAATTGTTTCCCTAAAGAAAATTTCCTTCAGTGAAAGTTTAATTATTTCAACTCGATAATTTACCAGTTGGATAGAATACACATGTTTTTTTATTAAATCCCGAGAACCCAAATATTAGGTTGAAAAATGATATATTTGACTGGAAATCAAAGCTTTTACCGACAAGTACAAGTTTTAGGTGAAAAAATTGTATATTGTGCAACTAGTGCGTAAAGTAGCACTTTTTCGCACGAGTTGTGCATCGCTTGCACGAGTGGTAGGCGATCACACGAGGCGAAAAAGGCGATACGCACGTGTTGCACACCTAATTTTTTGTGAAGTCAAGATCGTGTGTAAAGTGAAATTCGAGTGCGTAAAGCGAAGCTTTACGCACGAGTTTCACTTTACGCACGATTTCTGACTTTTACGCACAGTGTGCGGAAAAGTAGCACTTTACGCACGAAAACCGGTACCGAAAAGTGAACTTTTTGGACAGGTATTGCAAAAAAAATCTTTTGGGTTATCTTTATTTTTTCGCGAGCAGAACAAATTAATTTACCTCAAACTGTAGATTTCCTCAGAAGCGCCTACATTATCAGGTGGAAAATATCGATATCATCGATTTTTTTTGAGTAGAATGAATATATTTTTGGCAGCCAAAATTTTTTCTCTCAGTGTATAGACCGGAATTCTCTGGGCCTCCAGTGAAAGGTCCATTGAAGAATAATCAAGGCCCCTTGCTCTATGAAATCATGACGCCCGGAAATGACAGTGAACGCACACTGGCCACCCTCTCCTGACTCAGTCCAAGTTATCAAAAAATCCGCCGGTTTCTCAAGCTTTCACCGAGTCCAGCCTCATGAGTAACAACTCGAGTAACAGACCTCGCCCCGACTCACCTATTCCTTCACTTATTTCTCCCGTCGCTCTTTATGCGCACGATAACGGTCCTCTCGCGTATGCACGTAAGTCCAAGTACCCCAGAGAGAACAGCAAAAAAAAATTGCCGGAACAAAAAAGAATGGAAAGGTGGGAGAGGTAAAAATTGAGAACTATCAAGCGCTCTGGGTTTTGCCGGGGCAGCCATGCGAGAAGTGACACGCTGCATATACCCAGAGTGTTTTCTCCAGGCGATTAGCTGTCGTGCCAATTTCTTGGGCGTGACCCGAGATATTAGAAGTGATAAGAAGTCGGCAAATATGGGTTTCGCATTTTCTGAGAAATTTCCGTAGTTTAGAGGCCCATTTCTTCAATTAATTTTCCACTCTATTTTATTTACCGTAAATGTTTTTATAAAATTACCGCTCAATTGTTAATATTGCCAAAACAAATGATTTGAAAATTATGAGATTGAGAGGAAAAAGTCGCCAATCTATGACCTCAAATAACGCGAATCACAAGAGAACGGACAGAAAAAAAAAAAATGACAAGAACGAGAAACACAAAAAGAGGCAATAATCGGGGTCACCTGCATTGCCAATGAATCACGTAGACATTGCGATGGAATTCTGAGGCCTAATTCACCCATTCGATGAATAAAAACGAAACGTGCTACAGCGTTGTATCCGTATCACATAGCATATAGTCTCAGTCGAGGGGTGGAACGAGAAGGGAAATACACTGTGGAGCACTCAAGGAGTTTTCGATATATCCCTTTGGCCGGTTGGGTAAGGGGTATCATTACCATAATCGCTGGGGCACACGGCATATGGGAGATGGCGCGCGGACTCACCGGGGGCCTAATCGCGATAATGGCCCCAGAGGAATCGGGCTCGTGACCGCAGAAATCGGAAAGTATCATCGGCTTTGAGACACTGGCGAATATATATATAAACGACACAACTCGCGGATGATGGCTCTGAGAGTCCAAAGAAATGAGGGACAAGTGGTAAAAATTATCAATCGTAAAGTGTTTTATGGCACCGATTGAGGGGAAAATCAATATTCATGGATGGGGTAATTGAAATCAATCATCGGTGATGGATTTAACGCAGGAGTGAACACGAGAAAAAAAATTCGATTCAAGTTTCTGTGACTGGAAAGGTTGGGAAAATTGTTTTCTAAAAGATGGTTTTTTGTCGCAACAAAATAAATGGAAATTTCAGTCAAAAAAATGGCTTTTAAGAAACCCTCCAAAAATTGACAACCGAATTCATGACTCAACAACATGGGCAGTAGAATTTCAGCAAAAAAAAATTACTACGGAAATAAACACAAGCAATAATCACTTTTGGCAAAATAATCGCAATAAAACAAACATGTCCCATAATTTATCAGTTAAAAGGTCTCTTTACTGTTAATGTGTCGCTCGTTACCAAATGAATGACAATAATAATCCGATGGCAGACGTATATTTAGTGAAACTTCGCCCGTAATTTTTTTGAGCCAACTTAATTTACAATTTAACTTGCCATCCGGACAAAAACTTGACTCCATTGAAAATGACAATGTCAAATCAGAGCAATTAAATTTTTGAGACTGACCAAATTCGTTAGTGACATTATAATTCTAAATATTTTAACAAGAAAAAAAATACCAAATTGACGTATTGGAGAAATGGATTTATGGGTTTATATTGCAACGAATGAAAGACGAAAGGTTAAAACTTGTTTCTGAAGATGAAAAGAAAACAGAAGATACGAAAATACATTTGAGACCCCTTGAGGCCCCTTTATAATAACACGTCGAGAGGCCGTCGGGTATGCGGTATACGCCTGGAGGGTTCCAGTTTTGGTGTTTAGAGAGTATGGGATGGCCAGGACTTCACTTAACTCTCGAATCTTACAGGGCAAACCCAAAAAGAAATGCCTTCTTTGAGACTTCCACGAGAGACAAGGATGAGCTCGCTCTTACCAACGAGAATATCTGAACTCGATGGTTGAACAGGTGAGGTGGTGGATGCCATCGCGTGTTGCAAAAAAAAATCACAATTCTCTCTTCTAATTTTGTTTTATTCCTTTGAGACTTGGTGAAAACGCTCGTATGCAGAGGGCTCTCTTTTTTCGGTGGTTACGTATAGATGTGGCTTCGAGGTCAGATACTTGAATGAAATCTCGTCAGGTTGGAATTTTTTTTTTCCTTTTGGACAGAGTCCGCGGGGCATTATTTGGTAGCCCGGTAGTGGGAAATTATCCGGGGAGAGAAAGAAAAGAAGTGACTGGCACGCGATCCCACAGGGATGCCAGCTTGGCGGAGTGCTATGGACAGGATGAAATCTGAATGTTGAAATTAAATGGTTCATGAATGATTTTTAGAAGACAACTGACACATGTGGAAAAAAAAAGTTGCGCTGCAGACGATTTTAAGATCAAAAATCAAGCACAAAAATTCCTTCATCAATTTCCATCCAAGACCACCATCAATATTAATTAATTTGAATTTTCCTAACCACCTTCTCATTAAAAGAAAATAACTACAAAAAAAATAAGAGATTTACCGTCAAAAATTAAAATAACACGTTTGATTTATCAATAATTATCACCACTTGCATCAAACAACCGAGCCCCAATTTTACAGCAGTGCCTGTCCTGAGGTATGCCAGTCCCCAAATACCATGTATTTAATTCGACTGAATCGACCGAGTGAGCGTGAATCAGACCCCAAAATTATCAGATGCTGGTTTTGTATGCCTGTAATAAATATTTCACAGGAAGAACGAGAGAGAGAGAGCCCAAAGGAGATGAGGAACAGGAGCAAACGCAGTTGGACAACGACTCGAGGTTTCTCGCCTAATCACACCCAGCGATGGGTGAAGGGGCAGGAGGAGCTTTAGCATGCGAGATCCCGAAGGGCATTCGTCGACGTGTAATCAGCACGTTCCACACCCGTCCCTCTTGAATACCGTCGTCAATGGCCAAGAACATCGCCGGGGTGTGCATTGAGATACCTCCTCCCCGCTTCCCCTCCCCGCGCCTCTCCTCCCCCATCGCTGATTTGTTCCGAGCAGTTTATGCTGATCAGATGACTCACCCAGACTCATCTCAATTGTAAGAATCAGAAGTTTTAACGAATAAAAAAATTGTTTTTTAAATTTCCAATCATTCTCTTGGAATATATATTAATGTATGACTTTTTTGTTATTATTAACTACATAAATATATTTAATATAATATTACTCGCGTATTTTTACTTCACTTAATCCCTACATTCCGTCCCATGTACCCAGAGTCGAAAACATCCGATGAAAATAACCGAATGCATTAAGTCCACTTCGGAATAGCAATTATCACGAAATCCCGAGGATGTTCAAGCCCTTTTTTTTTATGTTACTTTTAGGTCCATTGCAGGTGCCAGTCCCTCCGTCCTCAGGCTACCTAACTGGAGCATCACCCAATCGCCCCCTGCCTTGATTATTACTCTCTGACTTGAATTCGAATTCTCAGAGAGAATTTGAAGAGACTTCTTGTCCAGTGGCTGGACAGCACCACCTGGTATACACCTCTCTCAATTATTTTTATTCATCCCCCCGCTCCCCCCCCCCCCCACACCCCGGGGTACATTTTCGATTTTATTTTTACATTGGAAACCCCTCAATCAAGTGGAATGCTCTTAATTGTCTTTAATTATCACTCGGGGCCCAGTGAGTTTCGATTTTAAATTCAGTTTCTCTTCTTTGAATTCGCTTGCTCGACGCTCCTGATGTCAGTTGGTGGTGAAGTTGGAATATGTTGGCGCACGGTAGTTCGAACATAAAATATCGGCTTTACAGCGTCATTTTTCGCCGGTTAAACTCACTCGAGCGGTTTGATACGCTGGTTTAAATGGACACACTGGTCGATGGAGAAATGCGATAAGGGGAGGAGTTGAGGGGATTTCATGTGGCGTGGGAGGGAGAGGAGGTATGGAGAAAAGCGGAATTAACATTTGAAAGGGAACCGTCTGTACCAAAGCGTTATGTTTATTTCAATTACTGGTTAAGATGGACTGTATTCATATTCAAGTCCTTGTGAAGCCAAAGGTATCTGTTGAATAATTTTTTTTGTAAGGCAATCGTTCAAATTTTTTTCATCAACTTCTGGATGAAAACTCACAGATCTGACTTTTTTTTTTTTGCTCTAAAAATAAATCGTCCAAATTTTATTACACGGAGAAAAAACGTTTAAGACCGCACGCTAAGATTCTTTTCATAAATTTTTGTACGAATTAAAGAGAATAAGTCTGTTGTATCTTTGAAAATGTACGGAAAAGTCACGTAATTTTTTTGAAACTTAAATTCCAACAGTAAGTTTCTACAAAAATTTCAAGACTTATTACGGCTCAAGAATATAGAAATGACGAAAAGTTCCGCAAAAATTACGGAGCGTTTCTGAAAATCTCTGGCAGGCAGTTAACTTTGACGTGTCAGGCAGATGAGTAATTTTTCCGGAACAGAAGGGAAAAATTTAACGTGGGAATTGCGTACTTTCTGTGAAATTTCAACTTCGCTGGCAGATTACGCGACTTGTTCCGTAATTTTTTATTGGATATTTCCCTCCGTGTACCAATTTATTTTTGTGTATTAAACGCGCTTGAATTTTTAAGACTATGAAAATGTATTTCAAGGAATAAAGGATTCACGAATGATTAGCGAAGTATTTCGATAGAAAATAAATTTGCAATTGAAAAAATAATAATATTTTGAGGTAAAAACCGTATTTGTTCTCTCGAAATTCCCATTTATCAATCGATATTCAACCAGAGCGATTCACAAGGAATAAGTATAGCCTCGATTATGGGCCTGAGGATCGAACGAGCCTCCTCCCCCCCTCCCCCTTCCGCGGCCATCTCGTTGTATCCTTGTGTGTAAATGGTACCACTATACGGCGCCAAGTTATTACCCTCACGTACATAAAAGCCCTTGCATATGCGCTAATGCGGTTTTCTGTTAGGCTTCGTATGAATATGTTGCAGGCGAGATAAATAGAAGACTCGTAGGATATCAACGCCAGAACCCCCAACACTGGGCATTCCTCATCGAGCCGAAGACCGCCGATGCCGGTATTGAAACGTCACTCTCATTTCGATCGACGGATTATCGAATTCAATTTAATTCGCGTGATAGATCCATTGTAATTGCTGGGGAGGCTGAGGAAAAATGTGCAACGAATAGAGACTGGTACAGAAAAATCGTAAGCCACGGAAAAAATTTCTCCATTCAATTTGACAATACTTAAAATTTTTTTTCTTAATCCATTGGGGGGTCTGGACTCTGTTCGCTTCCCTCATTTCCTCCGGGAGGCTTTTCTATTGTCTACTCCATTTTCGCGAGTTAATCCTCTATTTTCACATCATAATCACCCCTTGAAATTAATCTAACGAAAGTATTTGAAATTCTTTTGGGACAGTTAAAAAATTAAAACAACAGGACGTTGAGAATTCTCTCCAAAGTGTTAATCCATTAACAAATGCTAAATGATTTTTAAAGAAATTCCCTCGCTGAGTTAAACACAGCGACACACAGTCCCTCATATTCGCATTGGCAATAAGCACATGGATGCGAGGTTAGTGAGTGGACAGAAGTCCCATCGGTATTTGCGCAAAAGTTGTAGTGGGCATTGGTGAAAAATAAAACGTCCCCGTGAAATAAAGGAGTTAAAAAAACAAAAACCCCTCTCGTTTCTCTTCTCTCCTGAATTTCTTGTTTTTCGGGGAGTCCAGGTACATTCAGAGGTTTTGCAAGAGGAAAGGGGACAAGGGGAGGGATGCTACCGCCTATGAGTGGCCTACCAGCCGCTTCGCAAAGTAAATAACGCCTGGAATACGGTAGGTGCTCAAGTTGTGCCTACCGTTTGCAATTTGCATGCTACGTTTCGACGCATTTTCTTTGGGAGAAAGAGGAGGGGGGGCTGTTTTTTATTGGCGATTCCTTTTGATTTTCTCTCTTTGTCCATAACCCGTCGACCTTCAGGGATTCCTCGAGTGATTCTGAGATGAATGTCGTGAACTTGGCGAGAGAAGTATAAATTTTGTGGAGGAAAAAAATTGTCTCGAAGTTGTAAATAATTTTTTCAGCCGATTTCGCTCGTTTTTGGGATGTGCCGGATAATTTTGGGATTAATTACGTCGATCGTTGTTGAATTTAAACTGATCAGACTCTCCTCGATCACGTGAAAATGTACGAAAAATGAGACTTGAAATTTTTTGGGGTCAGAATGTGTGTCTCCTTTTGTGAATATTCGGGAGTCTTCGAGAGATTTGAAAAAAAAATTGTTAGTCTACTGAAAATGTTCGGAACTTCAAATATAATGCTCTCCTATTTGACTTTACCCTCTACTTTGTAGTGATTTGAATGGAAATTTCGTGATTACTTTCTTCCTGCCATCGAACAAATCGACCATGTCCTCCACGCCAACAATCATTATTTAATTCATTCAACAATTTTCTCTATTTCGTATCTAAAGCTGCGCCTAAATATCAGCCAGCCTCGCGGAAACTCCAACTTCCAGCGGATGAAATTCCTAGAGAGGAGGATAAAACCCCCAGGGAGTGTGAGAGAGAGAGAGAGAAAACAAAAAAATTAAACGAAAAATCGACGCTGAGTTTTTACCCCGGATAACTGAGTGAGTCCACGGTGGTTGGAGTGAGAAAGCCACTGGGAATAATGGGGGAGACGCTGGGGCAAGAGGAGGGGAGTCTGTCCCCCGGGGGTGGGGATCTACGGCGCATGCGCGGCATGCGTGGGAACGTCGCGCGCCCAGGACACAATCTCTCGCGGACATGCGCTGCTCTCGCTGAACCGATTCTACCCGAACCCAGTGCGAAGTATCGCGAAAATTCACGATTTATAGGGAAGGGGGGGAAGATTAGACAGGGGTTCCCAATGGGCCTTCAACCCCTCGTACATCATATTTCAAAACTATTAAAACATTAATTTTTGCAATGGAGATATTTATCACAATTTTTTAATGGAAAAATTCCACAATTTTATTATACCGTCAATTAAAACAAAATTATTATTGGGACCGGATTATGAGGTCATAACTCCCTTCACAATCCAATTAACGTTTTACGAGGCGCCACTTCCGCTCTAGTCTGAAGAATAAATTAAAGACAATCGTCAATTATGATAATTTATCTTTCTCAAGATTTGGATTTCGCGAATTTGACAAGCCATGTTAATTGGGGGAAAAAAATTGGCAAAAAATCAAATAAAAATATGAATTTGAAAAATCTGAGATTATACAACTGTTTAAATACGAAACAATTTTGTTTCCTGCAGTGAAACTCTTCGAGAGGCGTAAAGTGCAAACCCGTGACTAGAAAAAATTGAATTGTACACGTGCGAGAGAAGTTTGCCATCTGTGCACCGAGGGATTCACCGGATGTTGAATTGACACAGGCATACACAAATGTGCATTGAGAGGGGAGGGGGGAATAAATCCAGAGGCCAATTGTGGTCTCTTCGGCTGTGCATATAGTTAACCCCACTCTCCCATCCTCCCCCTTCCTCCTGCCCACCCTACCATAGCGAAAATCCCCCTCTTATCGCAGTATCAAATCCGCTGTTAATCCCATTAATTGACACAAATTATTTAGAGTAAGATTGAGGGACACGTGGCATTGACTGAATGAGTAAATTACGCTTGGAATTTCTTTGAAGACACCCGCATGAAGGGCAAACAATAATCATCCAATTGTATTTAACATATGATATGTTTAATAAATTCTATCCTCAACGACTCGTGTGGGCACTTTTTGAGGGGCCCCGCGGCGACAATCGCGAGCCAGTGAACGACGACATACAGCGTCGAGATCGCAGCGGGACATCGTTCGTTGAATAGAAAAGTATATTTTGACAAGAACTGGGCAACATAATCTTCCTCATCGCACGGATTTATCTGTTGAAATCCGGCCTTCAAATGAATTAACCCCTTTCTTATTTTTTGCAAATCACAATATTCACATTTTTGATTCAATACGTGCGTGAAATATGTCGTTAATGATCAATGATTTCTATAATTTCTTGATAATGAAAAATTATTTGTCCAGTTGCAGCGAATGACAAATAAATCTCGCATTGCAAAGATTTTTGATGAAACTCATTCCAAAAAGTTAATTCTCCCCGAAAATGCCGAATTTTGGAGACCTAAACTGAATTTTAAACATATTTCGAGTTTTTTTTCGACCAATAGTTTCGACGTCTGAGCTTAAAACATAAATAATAAAAATGATAAACGTTTATTCCGATGGAATGCGCACTGGGATCTCGTCATGTCCTCGACCCCCCGTTGACAGGCGACTCACCGGGCGCCTGTTCTCCCACTCCCAGGGTCTCGAACTATTCGACGATTCTCAACGACGCCCCGCGCAGTTTTTTTGATGATAAAAGTCAGTTTTTGAATAACATTATTTCACGGCAATTAAATGTATTGTTATTATTTTTCTGGAATCCTCAGTTTCACCTTGGGATGGCTTTTTTGGCGATAGGAGAAATTAATTGGCGAGTTTATTCGATTCGATGGCTATCTATAACTGATATTCCCTAGCATTTGCATTAATGGAATCGAAATTGAAAAACATTGCAATTATTTTTTGCAAATCATTCGACGCGAATTTATCCTCGTCTGGTTAAAACAATGAAAACCATAATTTCGAATTGCTAAGATAAACTTGACTAACGTTAAAATTTCGATCGGTAGACGACTTCACATCTCGCGAAATTGAAAATTCTGGAGTGCGGATATCAATTAGAGCGAAAATATAATGAGTGAAATACAGGAAATGCTCATTCAATTTATATCCCCAATAATTCACGTCGACCTCAAATAACTCCGGAGAACGAGCGTTCGTGGATAAAATTCCCCCCCGAACAACTTTTCTCAACAAAATAAACCATTCCAACCGATAAATTTCCTAAAAACGATGGGTTAACGTCAATCGTCGCATCCTTAATCTCGTATTCTCGGAAATAATGATAAAACGTTAGTACCACATGGCCCGACAATTTTGTCCCGCTAATGTCAACCATCAATTGTACAGACTCGCAGTCCTTGGAGCCCATTACCCTGTCACAAGAATAGACGTACGCTCTTCACTGGTGGAAAAACGGGGTAGACATCTATCACCGTGTTAGAGAACATATACAGGATCGAATAAAACGATTGCCCGCATGAATGAGAAAAATGCCGGGATCAAGCCCATAATTTTTTCATTCTCGATTATGAAAAAAACAATGTTAAAAAAATTGCGTGTTTGGAAAACACTTTCTGTCGGTTTACCGTGAGATAAATGGAGTGAATATTCATGAAGCTACTGCTGGTATATTTTTTTAATTCAATGGGGAACAATGAGAAATACTCGAGGGCTCAAGGGGAGAAGTATACCCCCATTCGTCATCGCAAGCGCATATGTTACTTTTTTCAACTGCAATTCTTTAGTAAAACATACAGAAAATATACAACAAACAATAAATAGATGATTTATGCGGTTGGGACTTTTATTCAGAAGCTGAACTATTTTTCCTTAATCCCTGAATTTTAATGAATTTTTCTTTGATCATGTGAAGTTAATGCATAGAAAATATTAGCCGGCGTTTCTAGAAAAAAATAAATTGAAAGAAAATGAAAGAAAAAAAAAACTAATCCATCTTTGCTTTTTCATTGCTCTCAGAATAAACAAGGGATAATAAATTTCAATAAGCCTAAGTACACATTTATGTTTACATTGTGGACATGTCAAGGGTTCGAAAAGGGTAAAATCCCTTGAATTTCCGGAATTCGGGAATTGTACAACTGGACTGGCGCGTGTTTTTCGAATCCTTTCGCCACCAAGTGGCACACTAGCTGGGGTAAATCACTCTTAATGCAAGGAGTGATGCCAGAGAGTGAGAAAGAGTGAGAAGGAACACCAAATGTGCGTACACAGAGTGGGGCCGGTCACGTGGCGAAACGCGTGCGAATTGTAGCTGACAAACGGGAAAAAGGATGAAGGGGAGAGGCAGTTTCCGCCCCATTGTATGATGCCTATACTCATCCCCCGCGAATTCTCCCTGAGCCCCCCCCCCCGCCGGGCGAAGGCAATGAGGGTGAAAACCGTGTAACGTCCAGTTTCATCGCATGATAAGGCGGGGCTTTAGACTCGGCATATTGTCAAGTGGCGATCGTACAAATTTGTTATTATATTGGATTACGGACGCGTTAAACGCGTGCTTCCATTCCTCCTCCCTTCGTGCTCCATGAGCTGTTTCAAAACCGCCCGCCCGGGCCTATTATATTCATTCTAGTCAGATATGAGTTTAGAGAAGAATACAAATGACAATAGGGATGGTTTTTGCCATTTGTTTTTATCAAATAATTGTTAAAATTATATTGAGTTCAAAAAACATTGCAAGAACGTTTTACAAGGCGAGAAAAATTCTGTAAAAAATTACCGTAATCCTGTAAAATTATAATCTTTTCCGTGAAAAATTCCCGAACTTCTCAATAAAATTCCTTTACCCCTCACTAAAAATTGTCTAAACGTGTAATTTGGGTAATTTTTACTAAAAAATTTCACTCTGTGTTTTTATGTAAAAATACTCGAATATTGCAACTGACAAAAATCATGAAATAAAATTGAAATAAAATACCCGGCACGTTTTTATATGACATTGAAATAATTAATTAATTTCTCTCTGTTGGTAACCTTTTTTTCTTAATAATCAATAAAAGCCAGATTATTTGTCCCGATAAACAATCGCCGATTTCTTTATCAAAACATCAAAAATAAATTTACGCGATCGAAAAAAAAAAAGAGGCGGAGAATGTAAGACAAGTGGGTGGGGTGAAAATCCCAGCGAACGGTGGGTCCTCGGTAAATTACTTTGGCGGTTTGTCCGGGTTCGGGAACCGCACGTTTCACAACGGAATTACGCGGTGCTAATGGACTATCTTAGTCGCTCGGTTAAGAGTGGCTGGTGAGAGGGTTAAATTGGTGAAAGAGGCGAGAATGGAGGATGGTGGCGACGCCGTACGGGATCGCGAGACCTCTCGTAATAGATTCATACGGCCAATTCCAAGCGGGTTATTAAAAAGTTTATGCTACTGACACGAGCGCTTAAGTGCACTTTTCTTAACTAAATTAACACACAAATTTTTCCAGAATAAATAGCAAAAAAAAAATTATGAAAATAGACGAATGGGTAATTAGCAGGAGTCGATGGACATAGAATTTGACCTTTCGTCGAACGGTTATTATATCTTTCCTTAATATTAATTAGAAGGAGGGAGATGATTTTTTAATTGCCGTGGGATTAATCGGAAGCTACCCCGGGCGTCAAGAAAATGCGTACTTAGACGCTCTTTTCACTCTAGCGGTCTCAAAGCTACAGAAAATGGACTTTTGGCGACTCCAAGGGCGTCTAAGGGCAATTAAAATTTCCTCCGGAATCCAAGGGAGTCGACCTTTGTCGGCTATCTCCTCTGGCACTCGAGTAATCTCCAAAAATTTAAACTTAAACTGCAAAAGTTCTTGGGGCTGCCTCGACCCCCAAGAACGGGACTATCTAGACCCTATAACTATCTGTCGAGTAGACGTCTTCATTACCGACGTTACTTTTTTACCGGCTGAGATAAATTATTTAAATAAATATCTCATTAACAATGAATTGAAGCGAAAGTTAATTGATTTTTATACGGAAATATTTTCATTTCGAAAAACTGTTTTTCAGCGTAAATTGAAGGATTATTTTTTTAATATAAAATACGTTTTAACTTTGTTTCAATGACGTAATAAAATTAAACAACAGGAAAAGTGAAATAATGACCGCGAGATTCCGTGATAAACGCAATTCAGATGCGTCCCTGGATCACGAACCCGCTAGTTGGAAGTAAATTATCCGTTCGTTTCTCTCAATTTCCTCGTTCCACCCTCTCACGCCCCGAGTGGTTACGATACTTCGACAATTCGTCCACAATTAATGAAAAATATGTGAATAAATTTAATCGATTTCTCCCGTCATTTTGAGGTTGATGACATTACCATAATGCGGGTACACGTTATGTGCTCTTGATCCCTCGAACTTACTCGGGGGAGAATTTATGATCGCCCAGGGGTACGCATCACAGCACGAGATATTCTCTCTTGTGCGATTCCTCTCACACATTGCCGAGAAATGGCTGAATGCAATGATGCAAATGCGCGGATATACCCTAGACCTATCATTACATTCAGCTGAATTGTACTCCTTGAGAAGGGAGTCGTCGAATTTTTTGGGCTACTTTGGTTTTTGCGATTGTGAGAATTCTCTCACATGTGGTCGATCATTTTATACTGGTTTAATGTGGCCTCGGAGCCTAGGTATGGTAATTCGAATACATTCTATAGTTCGAAAAATATTTCCTGACTAATGCATTTATAATTGGCGCTGAAGGCATCTTTGGTGAATTATTATTATAATTACGAGTAAAAAAAAATGCTTAAATTATTGAATGAAATTCGAGTAATCAATTAGAGGAATATTTGATTGTTTTGCTCTTGAATTAAATCCACATGGAAACTGTAGCACATTATTTTTGTTTTCTCTTTTTGTTTTTCTTATATCAGTCAGAAAATTATTTTCGAGGCTATAACAATGTAGCCAGTTATTAATAATTGATCGCTACTCACTTGCACTGGGATTCACCGCGCGGTGTTGTCACACAGACGCCGGCGTTTAAGCACGGGGTCGGTGAGCACGATTCAAAACCTGTAACAGAAAAAAATTGATTCGAATAAGAAAAAGCATTGAAACACTAGAAAACAAATTAAATTTCATGTGAACTAATTTTTATCAGTAAACTAAAGAAAAAATACAGGCGATTGATAGGCTACTATCGGAGAAATCTCGCGAAATATTCACGCAATGCACGCGAAAGCCCGTCTTATCGAGCAATTAGCCTTTTCTACATATCGAGCTCCCCGACTCCTTTGACAATGCCGGGATAAAGTGAACTTTCGTGTCGAAGGGGTCCAACAAAAGCGGAAAAATAAATGTAAAAAACCCCCCTAAAATCATCCGAAATAAATAAAAAGTGGAGCGAGTGTTGGCGCGGTCCAGTTTTTGGTAGCAGCATGTGAGAACATTTTTCCAACCAAACAACGGAGAGAATGAAGTCAGTGAACGAGAAACTCGCTGCGCGACAAGTACGACGGCAGCATCGCGCTCGCAAACGTCCAACTTGCAAGACGGATGAGATCAGTTAAACCAAACTGCCTTCGTGACAAATCCTCCGCTTCCTCTCTCGCAAAAGGCTTCACGCGCTCGTCTCTCTCTCTCTCTCGGTCTTTCTCACTATCGAGGAGATACTCGAGGGGGAGACGGAGTCACTCGTGGCTGAGTGCAAGTGCGTGACAGACTTTGTACTTTTTAACCAAGAGTTTTTTTTCCCCCCTCGCAATTCCCTCTCGGTCCTCCTCCCTCTTTCCCTCTCATTGCGCGGGCCAATTTGAGATGATGATTTTCATTCGGAGATTGGGGAAACAAATTGGAGGTTAATGAAATAAACTCATTTATTCCAACAATTTTCTCGCCAACTGTTTATCTCAATTAATTTGAATATCTCATTGAAATCGGCACTATTAACGCATTAATTGAAAGAAATCTATATATACGGAAGTGCAAATGAATTATATTTGCACATTGTTCTCTCGAGACGAAAATAAAAGCGCTAATTGCTTTAATTCGCCGGCGTAAATTGCTCGGTGAAATTGTGGCTTCCTTCCTGCAACCGCCGCCAACTCTAAAGTTATTCACGCACATATACAAGCCATGGAACTCGTTCATCTTCAAACAATTCTCCTTACTGAAATCTCAGTGAAATCAAATCACTCGGCAGTTTAATTACAAATTACGTGCTCGGTACAGCGCGTAGATTTATCGCTCCAAGAGGTGGCAGACGAGAGAGGGGGAGGGAGGAGGCAGGGCGGGTTAGGCACGAGATATGTACTTCCAATCAGCGTGGGCGAGGATATAAGACGGAATGGATAAGGATGAGTGAAATAAAATAATTTTTTTTTTCTTTCGGCGTTTGGATCGTGCACTGGCTCTCGCCCACGTCATGCATAATCGGTGAGTTTTCGATTCACCAATTCCCTCATTAAATCGTCCATTACACGCCTGTTTCCTATATTATTCCTGTAGAAGTGCCGAAAAATTGCGGGTAAAGGGTAAATTTTGCCATTTTTGCACAACAATTAATGAGTAATAAATTGATTGTAAAGAATTTCATGCACGGAGAAAAAAGTTTAAGAAAAATTATGAAACAAGTCACGTAATCCGCACGCTAAGATTCTTTTCATAAATTTTTGTACGATTTAAAGAGAATAAGTCTGTTGCATCTTTGAAAATCTACGGAAAAGTCACGTAATTTTTTTGGTACTTAAACACCAACAGTAAGTTTTTACAAGAAATTTCAAGACTTATTACGGCTGAGAAAATAGAAATTACGAAACGTTCCGCAAAAATTACGGAGCGTCTCTGAAAATCTCCGCCAGGCGGTTAACTTTGACGTGTCAGGCAGATGAGTAATTTTTACGGAACAGAAGGTAAAA
>JAPYZN010003329.1:0-16534 GCA_030522865.1 Psyttalia lounsburyi | reverse complement strand
TACCCTCGATTTAAGGCTGCCGTAAACGACCGAATCAAGCCTGTTTCAGGCCTGAGATACTCAGCCTTGGCGAATCAAGACTCAAACAGGCTTGTTTCCCTTGTCAGCCTTCGACATTCCTACCTGGGGTATTATGTAAGAAGTACATTTTTTTCTTCACTCGAGAATTTGAATAAAAAGGATTTAATTATTTATATTATGAATGCGAAATTTGTAATTGATGATGTTATAATAAGTTTATTCAAGTCCGTGGTAAAAGCAACGATTTAAGTAAAGATAATGGTTGACTAATTGTTTTTTTTTCTATCACCAAGTTTTTGTAGATTTTAATTTTAACAATCATACATTATAAAAATGTAATGTTTAGTGCTTTCTTGCGAGGAATCGTTATTTCAATCATTATCTATTTAGGAATCGTAATGTTTTATATTATTAATGAAAATATTGAGTGGAATCAAGTCGTAATCATAAAAATTCTTATAGTGATGATAATAGTATAACTTGGGATTAACTCAACTAAATTTATTAGAGATAAATTTTATTACGCGAAATTTTAGAAAATATTGGAGAAAAAATTTAGTCGCGAAGAGGTGAAATAGTTTAAGTTCACATGTGGACAGGTGTCCGGAGGCCTTTTCACTTTTAATGCAGACAACCTCCCGCTGATGAAGACCACCCTATTGGAGTGGAGGTATTCTGTGAAAAGTTGTTTATATACATAGATTTGACAATAAATTTTGGGAGCTACAACTGCACCTGCCTGCACATTGGGATACGGGCGTCAAGCATATGTTTGGTCTTCCTCAAGTAAATAATCCATTCAAAGAGTCCGCATATACAGAGTGAAGCGTCGGTCGATTTATAATTAGTATACAAGTCTAGTTGTTTGTCTGTTCAATTTTTCCGGGCCACAAGAAAGATTATTTCACTGAAAAGTCAGTTCTTTCCTAATTATTATGGAATTCTGGAAAGTGTAGGAGACCCTTTCGTTTTAAACTGAAATAACGAAGAATCATTGGATACAAAGATAATACTCATTACATTTTATGAGGCATGCATTGAAAAACTATTTCATTTAAAAACTGAAAACTAAAAAATTGCAAAGTAAAAATTCACGATCAAGGAAACTATTCAGATATGGTCGGACAAGAGAAAACCAAAAGTTAAAGGTTGAAGAATTGTAGAGCTTTTGTTGATTGTAATTGACATTTTTCTTTCTTGTATTATTCAATTTTTCTTCTTCAGTGATCATTGATTCATTTTGTACTTCGATAATTCTTTCAATCCAAATCTTCTATTTCCTCATTACATTCCTATTCGTCTCGTTTCTAACTTCTATATTATCCTCTGATCCCCGTTCAATTAATCAATTATATCACTCCATGATTAATCACTCGAATTTCAATTAGCAAATTATTTCATACCATTTTCTTGGGATTACTCTCGATATCATTGTCCTCATTTTAAATGTTCTGTGTGCAGAATTATATAAACAAAATTTCAGAGCTGCCAATCCATTTTCGTAATTTATCATTTAAAAATTCGATCTTAATTATTTGCAGTCATATATATATTGTTTATAAACCATTTCTTTCCGGCACTAAAAGAATAGAATTAATAAAACAATTTACCGCGCAAAATCATTTTCATCGTGTCTTCTTCATTTCTAGTCAAGTAATTAATTTTTTTAATCCATTATCCATTGAGTTACCTCCGAATAAAGGAGTTGAGGTGCTGTGTTAGCTTGGCTTAAATGCATATATCCCCCCATCTGAGTTGGTAGCGGGATAATGGAATTACTTTTTTTAAAAGTCTGTGACAGGAAATTACGGATAAATGAAAAATTAATTAGTATGATCGAATCGTATTCTACTCTTAAAGAAAGCAGATTACTAGATTTAATTTTTTCTTAATTATGAGGAAAGTTTAATAAATAAATTTTGGCTTGAAACAAATTTCACAGCTACAGATTTACACTGATAAAAATATATAATTCTGTCTATCAAAAATTATCTAGACTACTAACGGCAGACATTGTTCGCAGAATATTTATTACAGTAAACGGTTTTGATTGGTAAAAGGCTATTTTTTCTGAGTGTACGAAATGCAGGAGAGCAAAAGAAATATTGATAAACCACCAAGAAACATTTATTGATTCTGCGCAATCATTCTGCTTCTGGTAATATGATAAAATGCAATTTCGAAAGGGTGAAGGTCAGAGGTTGACCGATTTGAAATGGAACACTCCGTTTGCTCTTCTGAGGTAGGAATATAAAATATGTCCTTACACGAGCATAGAGAGTACATGGAAGCTTCCCCTAAACAATTTTTCTTCTCAATTTTCTCAGACAGAATATTTTTCCAAAAATTTAGTATTTTCGTTGGATTTATATCTGCTATAATAAAATACAAGTGTTTGAATTTTATTTTTTAAACAAGTCTTGTTCAAACTTCTCGTTAAGATCAGGGCTGTCTTGAAATTCATGGGAAAGCTCATTTTAAATATGTTAGTCGTACTTATAAGAAATTTTAAGACAGCGTTGTTCCAAAAATAGAATTTAAATAATCCAGTTTTATCATGGATCGTTGGTCAAGGGATTGGAAAACAAATTGTATTTTACAAATTTTCGATATTGACAAAAGAAATTTTAATGCTTGATAACCTGAGATTGATTGAAAAAATTACGAATTATGTGAAAAAAAATACAAATTAGAAGAAATCTATTTTCTTTACATTAGACAGTATGAAAATCCCTTAACAAGATCAGGAGGTTAATTCTCTAAGATCTTCAACTCCGTGAAAACTCCCTATTTACTTCAGAGAAAATAAGGGTCATGAGGTAACTGGTTTGGCCCAGTAAATTTCCAGTTCTTCTGTAAGACATATGTTCCATAGACGAACAAAAAATATCACTGATTATGTTGCACAGATGGTAGAGCAGCGGCAAATCACCTCAGCCATTGTCCATTGGTATTTTAAATATCATCCAATTAGTAATTCTGTGTTCTCCATCCGGATATATTTTTTTCTATGTAAGAGTGATGTACAAATCCAGAAAAAAATCAGTAGCTAATTTCCTAAAATATTTAACCTTGCCAAAACTTCCCATTCACTTCGGTCCAAGTGGGGTACGCTTTATTGGAGAATGGAATATTGAACATGCCCTTACACGTGCAATACACAGAGGCTGTCTTTGACCAATATTTTCCACTCAATTTACTCAGACAGAGAAATTTCATCGAATTAGGTTTTTAATGCATTTTTAGCGTTTTTCATCACCACTAAATTCTTGATTCCATTCCCTCTTGAGACTCGCCCATATTGCACGCCCGACGTGAGCCAATATCAAATTACCCGGAAGTATATAAGCTATACACTTTTAGTGACATAAGATGAGGCACCAGTGCCAGACGGTCGTCAAAGTCTTCACCATTTTCTCCTCGCAATGTATTTTCCTCTAATCGGATTAACGTTACTCCTCTCTTTTTTAATCGATGATACTCCGGCACCCTTCTCCCCCCCCCCCCCCCCCCCCCCCCCTCCCCAGTACCCCATTAACTATCTTTCCCCCCCCCCCCTTTCTCTTTCGTTTCCGCGTTCTCTCATCTCTGGCACTCCTCGGACTAATAAATTAATTAATCCGCCAGTGTCCAGACATTTATTGTCCATATATCTGTGGACAAACGGAGAGGGGAAGGTGGGGGTTCAATAAAATTAGGTTTCGCATGGCTTCATTCTCGAGATAGTAACGTATATATTGGCCACTTGGAGACGATTTTCCGGTGTAAATAAAACCGTTCGGCAAACACATTTCGTTGATCAATGACGAGTGGTTGGGGTAGAGGGGATAGTATATCTCGCCTGAACAGAAAAGATATTTAGTTTCCCCTTCGATTGTTACGGGGTCGACACTTTAACCTCTCCAATTGGCAAATAAAATTCATTATCTCATAAAAACCGAAAGAGAAACGAAAAATAAGAGAATAAGAAGTACAGTTTCCTTACACAGAGCCTTCACCCTCTGCTCAGTTCGCTCGATAACCTGGGCGGGTGCTCCACCTCCCGCTCTCTTCGCTCGAACGCCCTCTCGCCCTCGTGTGTTAAAGTTGGCATTGATGGAACGATTAAACCAGAAATACGAAATCCTTCTCTCAATCAATCAAAATTCCTACACAACATCAAATGTACTTCGTTAGAAAGAAAAACACATCTAAATGAATGCATATTCCTTTTGCATGTAATGATATTTAATTTTCCCCCAGATTGTTTTAAAGTGTCCTTTAATCTCTCCAATTAGCAAATTACATTCGTAATCTTTTGCGAATCAAAAGAGAAAAATAAATAATATGTACGTGACAAGATCAGTTTTCTCGTACTAGGAGTCTTTCGCCCTTACTCATTTTGCTCGTCAATCCTCACACTTTGAAATTTACATTGACGGAGACATAAAGAAAACGAATTTCTTTCGGTTCAATCAATAACAATTCTTGCATCAAATGTACAGATTTCGAAAAAAATGATTTGAATACATAAATTCACATATTTTATCATTATCGGGAGTCAATAGAGAAGATATTCGGTTTTCCCCTCGATTGTTGTAAGCGGTCTTCAGTTTAACCTCTCCCAGTGGCAAATAAAATTAATTATCTCATAAAAATCGAAGGAAAAAGACCGAGGCGAAAAATACAACAGTAAGGAGTAAAGTTTTCTTATACAACAGTGCGGTGTTAGGGAAATCGCATTATAGTGAAACAATTTCAAGTGTTCTCCAAGGCAAGTTTTGTCTCGTCCGTTTGGCGCCAGTTAAATTGGACCAAGGGCGCAAACGTAAGTGCGAACGAGAAGACGTACACCCTCCTCTGGCGTGTCACATTGCACCCGCTTTCTACGACACATACTCTCTCTCCTATCTCGCCGCGTTATTACGTGTATACAGCAGAGGGAGATTGTGGGGAGGCGTGAGTCGAGAGGATAGTGAAGACAGTCGGTGCGTTTACAGTCTCATTCATCCTACTTCTCGCGCGGAAGATGAGGAGGCGGAGGGGCGGGAGAAGAGAAGAAGAGGATCATTCTCCCTTTTCTAAACTCGCTACATTCCACAGTACCGGTGGGTTATAAAAACCTTATTGTTCGTACCGACGCATACCGCCGACGTGTTAATATCGTACATAAACGACACTTTTTGGAAACGTGGATTGAATGGAAATGGGACAAACAATGGATGGAATTCTTTTGGTTACTTCGGCTCGATTGAATTTGTTTAGGATTTGATGAATTTCTGGAGACCTGGTCGACAGATGAGACCTATTTGCTTCAGTCAGGAGTAATAAGTATGTGAATTGGGAACGACAATTTTTGGAATTATTTCACGGTACAGGGTCTCATTGTAATGAGCTCTCTCAAATTTGGGGAGCATGCTATTAGCATTTTTAAATGAAATTTCTGCAATACGTCTCAAATATTGTCCACATTTAGTGACATACAGATATAACTGCAAAACTCTTGTAATTGAAAAATGAAATAATTTTGAAAAAAATAAAAGCATTTGTTTCAACAATATTTTGTATACATTCAGGACTGTTGCGTTGTAAAAATTTAATTAATTGAGAGCTTCCGTCGAAATTTTTAATAATTTGATATGAATACGTTTCCAAAAAAAATTGTGCAATTCGATACCACATATTCACATTTCCTGGGCAATTTAAATAAATTGGAAAAATATCGTTTTCATGTTGTCTAAGTTTTGGAAATTCCAGTAAATTTACAGTGAATGTTGAAATTTCCTCACTCCTGCCGTTCCTAAATCGCATTCAGTGTCATTAATCATAAAATGAGAAGACCTGGGTGTAATTTCATTTTTCTTCTAACAGAGCGCATATAAACAAATATTTCCAAGAGGTAGTAAAGATCTTACGACTAAATTGGAAGTACTCGACGTGATTACACCGTTTAGACTACAAATTCTTTGATCCAGCGAATTTGTCTAAAACTTTAAAAAGACAATCAAAACTTAGTTTTTGGTTAGATTTTTTAGCTCGCGAGTATTTCACTGTGTCGGAAAATGTTGTATACCACCAGTAAGAATTGTTCCTTAAGTCACTCAAAGTTAGTCGCATCTGGACTGAACTTATTTCAACCATTAACATTTATTGGATAACCAGTTAACAATATTTTCTCCAATACGAGAATTTCTCGTCTCCATGCGCCAATGTAAGGGTGGATAACGAAGAAATCGATTTCGATGATTAATAAGTAGTTCCCCGACAGGAAACCATATATGGATATATCCGTGCACCGCCCAGACACGTGGAATACAGACATTTGCGAGTCGATCGAGCGTCAGTAGGCGCGTCAACTGAAGCGACCGGGGGAGTCTACGTTCTCAATTCATGAAGCCAAGTGGCCCCTGTCACCTTCCACCCTCACCCTCCCGGCTCCCCCCGCCCTTCGCTCACAAACCCAGCACTTTCACAAACATAAACTCGTTAGCCATGCCACTGATTTAATAATCACGTCTCGAGAAAACGAACTGCACTTTCTCCCAATGTAGAATTCACCGGAGTCCGGGAGCGCCTATTTATTTTTTAATTGGGGAAAGACGGCTGCATTCAAATTCCCGAGAGGGTGGAAGAAAAAAGAGGTGAAAGAGGGGTGGAAAAAGGACGAGTGTGATGATGAAGAGGGGCCACGGTTATGTATAAAGGACGGTCCCGGTTGATAAATAGTATCGGTGCGGTTAGCGCCATATTTTTTGGCTACTCTGAAAAGGTGGGGGGGGGGGGGGGGGGGGGGGGGGGGGGGGGGGGGGGGGGGGGGGGGGGGGGGGGGGGTCTACAGGAAAGAATGGCTGGAAGATAGAGCAGTTTTGGTTTGGGCACCGGTGTGTGGGACCATCGGGTGGTTTCGTTTCTGTGGTATAATACAAATGGTGTCTCCCTCCCTCTCGGCGGCGTTCGTTTCACTGGGCACACACGGTTCAACGTAGAAGAGAACTGGTTGAGAGAAGGAGAAACCAGAGATGAAGAGAATGGGATCGATTTGAGTTGTGTCCACAGAAATTTTGCGAAGGGTGAGCGTCTGGTTTATGCCGTCTGGATTTTTCGATGAATTGTACGATATTACCCAAACGCTTGATGACGTCCAGTATGGCATATGTTGGGGTCGTCTCTCTGAGGATGTTTGTACACGAATTGGTGGGGGAGGGGTGAGCTTCAAATGCCGAATGCTCGATTATTCGGCGTCACGTTTGACGGTCATTCAGAAGGGACCGCTTTTAGCTGTATAAATTCCCATAGCCAGAATGGTTTTAAGAAGAGGCATCAAAACCATTTACTGTTTTATTTGGACTCAATGGACACTAGTCGGGAAAGTGTGCCGAAATGTTTATGGCTGAGTAACATGTGGCCGCCGTATGGCGAGAAGATTGTAGTGGCAGGTAGTTGGAATTTACATAGTTCGGCTATAAATCTTGTTTGATATTTAAACATTTTATGACAGCATGAGCAGGGAGAGCTACAGTGTATTTGGGGAAATATCAACAATGTATGGGAATGCAGTTATAAACGTGTACTTTTTATGACGAAACTGAATAAACAATTAGCAATCGCTTTGTGTATTCTCGGTGGGAGGGGAAAATTGGAATGTTTAATCTCCCTTTTTTTTCTTCTTTCAAGCTCTACTGGTTTATGTGTTTATGGGGAGCCACTGAGGAGGTGGATAAGCAGTGGAATGGTGAAGGGAAAACCATTGGAAAGTCTAAAACTCTATCGCGTATCTCTGGCGCAGGGTAAATGTTGGATGCAGATAAAGCTAATGGGATTTTATCGGGATGTGGAGGGTGCTGCTGGGGAGGTTGAGAGATGCCGAGCGGGACCGGGTTGAGCTCGGCAATCTAAGACTGCTGACCACGCCAGTAAACGCTTTTATACTTTTAGGTGATATGAATCGTGGTGATTAATAAAGGAAACATCGTGCTTTTCCGCAATGACTAACACTTTTTCAGTTATGGGAATTGCCGGCGAAAAGTAATGCATTGTTTACTTTAATTTTCACTCCTTGAGATTTCCTTTTTTTTGTCGATCTGTTTATTTCCTTCAAGCGATGTTTTTTCATAGCAGTCCATTTCCGATATAGGATATTAAAAAATGAGAAAATAAAATCATTTTGCTTTTCGAGACACATTTGTTATAAGTATTATTTTTAATGAAATATTATTCGTTATCTTTATCCATGAATTCGATTTTGTAGGCCCAAATTATCGCAGATATGAAAATATGAGAAATTAGTTTTTGTTTCTGAACAATTCAAATGTGGAATAGTTTTGTAAATGGAATTATCAATTGTCAGTGTTTAATTATAGAGAATGATAGGAGAAATGCATTTTAACATTGATTTGTTTATAAAGTTTCTAAAAAATTCTTAAAATTAATCTTTATTAAATAAAATATTTTGAACAAATTTACTTTATAAATAATTTCTTTCAGTAATCGAGATGTAATAACTTTACATATCATTGATATAAAATATTTTTGAATCCAGAATTCAATAAGCAAGTTCCTACGACTATTACTAAGTTGGTAATATTTAGTATTATATGAATAAAACTTTTATCGTGTAAGTCTTCAAAACAAATGTTCATGAAAAATGGAATTTTTTTTCCTGGAGTAAACTTTCCATTCATCGAGAAATTTGTACTATTCTGTAATTGAATTCTGGGATTAAATTAATATTGTGCTATCACTTGTAATGGAATTTATGTAATTCTATGCAATTCTGACTAATATTCAGCTAAATATCTAGCGTGTGAACAAAAAATATTAAAAACAATAGAGATAGATAGCAAAAAACTCTATAATATTTATAGTTTGATTTTCTCATTTACCAACAGACCTCGGATCCACCAGTTTCACACATTAATTCACTGATTAGTATCAAACGAAAATTAGAGACGAGACAATAGGAAGTCTACAAAAATACATTAAAACGACCAATTCCCCGAGATTTACGAAGCACTTTGTAGTAATACATGTCCATATTCACGACAAAGGTCTCGCAGGCATATGAAATATGTGAATGAACGCTCTCAGCAGGTGGTTTTACGGCGTTATGCAAGAATTTAAGTGATGACAGGTTCCCTGGGGTATCTCTGAACCTAACGATACTTTGAGTTGTAAAATACCCATGCCCACCTCTCACAAAGTTCTCTCACAACGCACATGCACGTCCCATCCATCACGGGCTATATAAATACTAATAAAAATCGAATAAGAAAAATTCTCTTTCGACGAAATATTCAACTCACCAAAATTCACGAATGTAAAATGCCAGTTATCACAGAAAGGTAACGGTGATTTCCTGTACTGACGAAATAATTTATTTACTATAAAGAAGATTCATCGGTTGTTTAGAACTGTTGAGTTTACACACGTGGGTAGAAATGTTCAGTTAAAATTGGCTGATTACGGAATGAAGAAAAAATTTGAGTGATGATATACTAATTTTTTTTTTATTAATTTATTTCCCTGTAATATCAACAATATTTTTTAATAATCAGTAAATCCCCATTTCAAAGCGAAAAAAAAGAGAGAAAATTCACCTGTCGTTTCTATTACCGGAGAGAGTGTATCTACCACCGGTTTTTCCGCCATTTATGATCACAAAATTTTCTAGTGTATTTTGCTGTTTTTCTTTTGGATTTTGCCTTTTGGACTATTTTGGACGTCTTTTGCATGCCCATCGGTTTTCTTCATACCTGCTGATGTCTTCTCGTGTACAACTGCATCGGTCTCTATATGGTCATACTCATCTTCAGACGTATCTCTCTCTTGCCCCGTCATATTCCTAACCTCAATTGTCACTTGTTTCCTAAGTCGTAATCTGTTGTATCCCCGTTTGTAGCCCTTCCAGTCAACTATTGACCACTTGATTCCTTTATGCCACAGGTGCCCAGAATCCCGCGATTCTCACCTCGCTTCGCTCGGTCAATAAAATTTCTGGCATAAAATTCTGTATGCAACACGTGCGTTTAAGATTTTTTGCCTACATGGAGCGAAAGTGAGCATTCTAGTCTCACTTCGCTCGGTTAAAAACGCTCGCTTTTGTCCATTTCGGCAGAAAAATCGTATTCAGGCCTCGGGAGGAGAATCAGACAAGCATTCCCCACGTGTTTAGCACCCTCGCCTTTGGTTCGGGTCGTAATTTTGCACGTGACGGCGACATGTCTACTTTTCCTCCTTAGGTGAGAAATATACTATTCTTGCTCGTGGGATTGTAACAATCTCCTTCGCCTCGTGCCACAACCCTCCCACGAGCAAGAAAATCCAACACGCACTGGTTGCATACTATACTATTTTTGAAGGACTAACCTCGATTATAATACCTACTTTTTTATTGTTTAAATTTGCCCCAAGTTTTACCATTTTTATTTCACACGACTTGTAATCTCGTGTTGTATCGTCAAGTACTTTCTCGTTTTAAGGGAACGTTACATCCACCAAGAAATCGTATTATGAAAATATAACATATCAATTCAATTGTTAAAAACTAATAGCTGATTACCATCTCAGCTGCACCAGACAACTACGAATAATGCAAAATTATTGGCTGTAATTCGAATGAGAGAAATCTACAGTGAAATTTGAAATTTTTACGATTTTTGTCCTCTTGACCCCGTCGAATATTGCTTTCAAAATTATAACAGAGCTGTTCACAAAATTCCAGTAATTTTTATACCGGTGGCCGGACTCAAATTGAAGCACAAAAAAGTTTTGAATATATTTTTTCTCTTTTTATGTATTTCTTTTTTGAACTATAAATATTGAGGTAATAAAATAGAAACTGTGGGTGAAAATTCCCGTTTAAATCTGAAAGCCTCCAATTAACAATTCAATGCTCCATTGATTATCCATGACTTCAGAATGATTCTAGATTTCCTAGAGATTCAAGAATCATTAGAGAAAAACAAAACATGAGACACGTCCTCTACGTATTCATGAAACCACCACCCGTGGACTCAGTAGAATCCACAGGGTGCCAGACGTGTACACGTAGCACACGTACCAAATCGTCTCAGAGTCTCAACCATAAGGTTTATATCCCGTACGAATTATCATCCAGCTCTTTCTCTCCATATACACTCCACTGTCTCCCAGTTGCTCTACGCTAGCCCTCTTCCACACAAATCCAAAGCCTACACCGACAAGAGAGGCCTGTGCACTCACTGCACGCCTTCTAGATTTCCAGTGCCGGAAAACTTCATCTCTCTCCCCCTCCCGCTCCCTCCCGCTCTCTCGCACTCTCTCTCTCTCTCTCGTTCTCGCTGCAGACATCAAACGCCCACACACCAGATTACGGTCCTACGGTCGCACAATCCCACTCTCTCTCTACCTCTTGCCGGCACAGTCTATATATTCCTTTGCTTACTCCCACCACCCACTTCAGTACGCGCCGCTGTGCACATGTCATTCCCCATGAACTATGAATACAGACGCCGTTTGGCCTCCCTTCTATATATTCGTTCAAGAGTGTATGAAGGGTGAAGGGTGGGGGACTGTTGTTTACGTCTAAAGCAGGAGGGTTCACTTGCGCCGCCTATCGCGAAGCTTTACCTTGGCGACGTTTATCGAGACCGCGGGCGGTCTTCGTGTGAGTGTCACATCACATGGTGTGTCACAGAACTTCACAGGGGTACGTGATAAGAGTAAATAACACATGTTTTTTTTGGAAAAGTGAGAGAAAAAGAGAGATAGAGATAGAGAGTGACGGTTCAAATATGGAAACTAATGTTTTTTATTGAAATTACTGGTACAATGCTTCAGACTTTGAGCAAGTAGTTATACTGAAATTGCAAGGCATCTCGTCATTGAGAATTGATAGATTGTTAAAAGAATTTACTCAGAACGTAATTTTTAGGTAAATTAGAAATTTTAATTTCACAACTCCCTAAAAATTCTAAATTCCTTCAAACTTGTAGTATAATCATTGAAATCTCAATATCAAATTTTCTTTAAATTCCTCGAATTTGTACTGATTTTCAATGTTTTCCCCTAAATCTAACTCAGTGATCCTCTGCTGGAAATTACTACATCCATACAATTTTATTTTTAATTGCATTACCTTGGAAATTATTGACCGTATTGTTTAATTCCCTAATTAACATAGTTATTAACAAAGTTCTTCTGTTAAAAGATATTCGCGTACATTTTTCCAGCAAAGGAATCACTGAATATATCCACCAAATGTGGATATAGAAGAGTAACTTAACCATCTTCAGTGATTCCAGGGAAATTCCATAGTTTTAGGGAGACAAGAATTCCTCAACTTATTTGAATTTTTTCAGTGTTGAATTACAGACATATGAAGTTTAATAATTTCTTTTCCTCAAATCGGCATTTGTCTCATAGTCCTGGACACTTCAGTGAATATATTTTTCAATCTATCGGCTTTCTACTAATTTTCTAATCAAACGGAACGTTAAATTTACCATTCTGATTGATATTTGTGCCAAATTCGAAATTTTTAATTGCGAAATTACTTGAAGTTTCAACAGTATAGTTGAATCACAGCAGTTTTTAATAATAAGAAATGAGATTTATTGAGTTTTTTTAAACGTGTAGAACCGTAAACGGTAGAATAATAATTCTAGTCTTATTTATTATCCACGAAAAAAATTACTTGCTTGGGAAGTTGTGGTTCAAATTGCACCCTTGTCCACTCATCCTTTAACATGTCTCCCCGAGCTGTCCATTTATTACAATGATTTTACCGTATTCCGTAAAATAAAATCCTCGACGTGGCGACAATCGTCGACAATAGGCCCTCCAGTTATACGTGGCCCCGATTACCGACAGGTGTGAAAAAAAGAACGTGCCTAGTCATATTGCTTCCGTTTATTGAGTTGTTTAGTGATTTATTTGAAATAGTGAGGGGTTATTTCCTCTGCAATGAGGGTAAACGAATGTGAGAATGGCTTAATTCGAAGGGGACCTGCTATTTGAGACGCGGCAATCAAGAATTCATGAAAAAGATGATAATATATTTCATTTACACGCACTTCTTTATGTCTCTTCACCCTTGCCTCTGGTAGAGCGTGTTTATGACGTCGGCAAAAATGCATGTAGTTCCTCCCCCGGCACATAATTGTATTCCAATATAGAAGCAAAAAGCCAGCGAGGGTTGAAGATTGAGGGTGCAGAAGCCCGGTTCTCTCCTTCGTTTTCGATTTTTTTTAATCGAGAAAGAAATGCCTCCGGCGGGAGGTCAAATCGAATTTTACCCCCTTGGTGCATGACGCAGCATCTCGTCGAGGGGGCGGCCCGTTTCTCTTTCACTTGTTTAGACGGAGTCAGCCGAGGTGTCACTGGGGGCCTCTTGTTCCTCGTATTCTTCATCTGCACCTTGCACATACTGCACACGTATTATATTTGATTTTGGTGTGCGTTATTCCAATGATATTTTTGTCATCCATCATACGTCACGTCGTCAATAACACAGCTGGGCTTATGCGCCGTTATTTTGAATTTCATGAAGAAATAAGGAGAATTGGGTAGAAGGGAATTTGATATTGTTGTTGACCCAGATTCATCGATATGAAGAAGAAAGTACATGTGAAGAAAGTCCCGAAGGTTTGCGGAGAGGTACACGAGATGTTATTCGTATACGTCCATGGAGAATGGGTATTATTGCAGGGGCGTACTGTTTTCAAATTACTCCAGAAATTTCAAGAAAAAAATGTGAATTTTAACAAATACTCATTTACGTGAGGTTTCCTCACATCCTGTTTCTGAACGATTAGTAGAATTTTGAAGTATTCACTATGAAATTATGATTTCAAGGTGCCAGTGATAATGAAAATGACAGAATATTTTGAGAATTCAGGAAGCAATTTTCTCGAATTATTCATTCACTAACAATTCCGTTAGCGCTAATGGCTTAATTTTGTCATTGAGCTTGAGAATTCTCTATTTCACTGAAATTTCAATCATAACCTAATATGATGAATCTAATTATTCTGAATTCCTAAGTTTTTAAAATTCCAGAATTTTAGGCTACATAAATTCGAAAAATTCTTAAATTTATTTGAATTTTCAATATGAACTAAAAACCGTCAGTGCCAAATTACACGAAATTTTTAGTAAAATTGAAAATTTCATGAATTTTCTCCCCTAACTCTCCTGAAACTTAACGAATATATTTATCGGAACTTCCTACTTCTTAATTATTTTCAAGGAAAAATAGAATTAAAGTGACAGTTCCCATTTTTTGCCCATATAACTGTAAATTTTTAATGATCGAATTCTTTGAAATTTGAGGAGGCCTCAATGTGATTAAAATTTTCGAACAGTTAACTAGAAATTTCAGAGAAAATTTTTCAATAGTCTAGTTGATCTAACTTGTCAGAGAACCGAGCGGGATTAACATTGAGTAAATAGTTTTACTTGGGAGTAACATTATCTGGACCTCCGTGGACATACGAAGGACAAAAAACGATAAGACGGCCCAAAGTGGGAGTGACGTTCGAGTTCCAGAGGCAGAGATTAGAGGAAGGCGTTGCAACTATCTAGCTCGTAACTATAGAGTCTCCATTGTCCAACGAAGATGTCGAGAAATACATGAACATTTGGAAGCATACTTGGGATATTACTACCTTTTATATTCCTCAACAATGTATCATAACGAATTACAATGGAGAATGCAGTATTTGCTATGAGCTAATTAGCAGGACGAATGTTTATTCTGGATAGTACATACTAGCTTTAAACAATTCATCATTAGGTCATTGTTCCCAAAATTGTAACTTGAAATACTGAATCCTGAATCCTGCTTGGCTACAATTTCTGCTCGGGCCACAGCCGAACAAGTATCAATATCATCAGCGAGTTTTCAATTTTTTCACAGACAAATGATTTTGTCAAGATCATGGAAAAGGAAAGATCTGCAAGTATACATTGAAAAACTATATAACACATAATATTCTTAATAAAAATCACTCAACGCAGGTTTAAGGTATTTTAATGAAACTTGGCGAATTTCATGAAGAAAGAGGGAAAAATAAAATAGATCCAGGATATAACGCAATTAGTATGATGCCTGAAACAGAGAAATCAAATGTGAGCTAATTTTGTAAAATCAAGGTTTGCAACTATTTTTTTTAAAAGTCAGCACCTAGGGCTAAATATAATAAATAATATAATGGTAGAAAATACATTATTTTGATGCCTGATAAATCAACATGGGATGAATGGAATCCGATTTATTTGGAGTAAAACGAGAAAATGAAAACAATTGGTTTTAAATTATTGAACATAACGGACAAAATGGAAATATTTTGTCTAGTCCTCCCATCATGAAAATTCGCCATCAATTTCCTAGAGGATTACGATCACCTTTGACTCTGTGTGTGAAATACCTCATGCATTCACTGGACACAAAAGCGATCGAATTAAAAACAAAAATCGAACAGTGTTGCACTATTGGATCCCAAATATTCACGGGTCCTATTTCAATCCAATGCATTTGATACTTGATCGTTATAAAATACTCCGAAATTGGTTAACATATCAGAGAAATACTGCAATGCATGGATTTCCTTGAATTACCACTGTTTGCCTGCCCAGAAAATTCGAAAAAATCAACTTTTCCTCGTAGAGCAGCTTAACAGCTGCACCCGCACCAAAATGCCGTAAAAATAAAAAATACGAACTCAGCGATACCGATAATACAAAAATCGATAGAAACGGTTATTAGATTTATGATTTATGAGAAAGTCCGCAATTTGGAGCACTTTCACGATCATTAAAGATTAAAATATGAAAACTGTTTCATCGAATGTAAAGAAATCGAGAATGTGTTTACCCCTATTGGAAAATGATCAACCATCGTTAAGTAACAGTAATTACTTATGTAGAAAAAAGCATATTTTTTTTAAATATCACCATGCATAGAGTTATTTGGACAATGTTCATTAGGTAATACTTCTTTAAGATTTCCTTCCATCATTAGTTGGAAACATTGGAGATTAAAAATATCTAAATCTATAGTTGGGACTATACGCTGCGGTTGTCATTGGCCTACATTAAAGTACTCGAAAAAAAGTACATTTCGATACCATTGCGGGGAAGTGTTTTTGGGCCGAAGGCTCGTGCTATAAACTTCCCATGCGTCTAAATATACTTTTACCGTGAGTATCAAACAATAGTTTTCACTATTTTTTTTTCATCACGCTGTGTCGGAAAAGTAACTTTTGAGTCACTCTCCGCTTCGCGTCGAAAAAGTACGCGTGAAAAGTACTTCTTCTACACATTGAGATGAAAAATTATGTTCGTAACTCGTGAAAAAAGTGGTTTTCAACTCGTGAGATCATATCACTCGCCTTCGGCTCGTGCCATAAAACCATTTTATGCCATAGGTGCCCGTAATCACGCGATTCTAACCTCCCTTCGCTCGGTTAAATCGCGGATTACGGGCACAATGACATAAAATATTGTATGGAACTTGTGCGTAATGGTGTTTTTTGGCTCGTGGGATTATAACACT
>JAPYZN010003327.1:0-12889 GCA_030522865.1 Psyttalia lounsburyi | reverse complement strand
GGAGACGGATGACTGGTCGACTCCGCGACCTTTGACACCGGCTGAACTTGACGATTGCAGACTGTGTTGTAGGGCTGAGCTGTCTCTGGGTTTTCAGACCGACGATTGGTTGACTCCGCAACCTTTAGACCAGCTGAAGTTGATGATTGAGGAGACTTGAAGACTGGGTCGGGAGACTAGTAACCACGACTGGAGTTGACGCTTGTAGATTGACTTCAGGAACTGAGCTTTCAGGTGGGTGGTTGGTCGACTCTGCGACCTTTAGACCGTGCTACACTTGATGGCTTCTGAAGGCTGGCGACTAACTCGGAAATCGAAGACCACTGGATGATGACACTGGCGACTTGCCTGAGTCTGGAAACTGAGACTCGATGGGCGTTGGCACTTGTAGGGGAACTTCGGGAACCACTGAAGATAACACTGTTCATTGACTTCGGGAACTGAGGACGAGAAGCCGAAATCATCCCCTTTTATATGATTTGGCTCCCATAAGCTCCCATGCTTTGGTTCCCCTTCTCATTAATTTGGAAATAGATCGCCTTATACACGGTGTTTATAGGAAAAACCTCCGTTGCTAGGTGGTCTCTATGGCTGATTTGAATCATTCCATCTAAGCTAAGTCGCCTTTCGGCAACTTAAAAGAGAGCAAGTGCGTCATCCTTATGCCCGGTGTTTGTAGGAAAAACCTCCGTTGCCAGGTGGTTTCTAAGGGGAACTAGGGCACATTTTATGGGTTTGTTAGAAACTGCCGTGTTCTATTCGGTATGAACACGCGAAGTCATAAATATGACAGTTGTACTGTCAAGCCAACGGTTTTCTACGCCGGTCGTCAATTTCAGCCTCATATCAAAGATGGATTCTGTTGTTTCGAGTGGAAGAACTTAGATGGGGAAGGAACCCCCACTTGTGCATGGGACACCTGTCTCTCCGCCTTCCTTTTTGATTTTATCCAATGCCACCCATGTGAATCTCTATTGATTTTCCTAATAACCAAAGGCAGGTGGCTACATGTCCTTTGAGTAGCCGAATTTTGATAGAAGTGGGGTGCCTTTTCCTTATTAGGCATATCGCCCCTTTTTCCGTTGACATTTTACTCCACCTATGTCCGAATTCCACGATTAGTCACGCCTGCCGGGGTGAAATAAAAATTCAAATAGAATTAGAATTTAGAGAGAAAAAAATCCCGATAACCCAGCCGGGATTCGAACCCGGGTCTCCCATTTACGCGCCGGGCACTCTTCCAACTAAGCTATCGGGGACACGGAAACCTCTCTCTCTCCAAATTCCACTTACCACACCGCCTACCCTCCTTTTAGGCATCAAATAAATTCAAATAGAATTAGAATTTAGAGGGAAAAAAATCTCGATAACCCAGCAGGGATAGCTGCGCATTGTTCTAATTCCAAAGATGAAGGTGTGTCTTTTCCGTCTACTATGAGGGGTTATCTTCTCCATCTACGGTGGAGATTTTGCTCTCTCACATACGCGTTATACGAATATCTGGCGGACTCGTTGGAATTGAACACTAATTATTTTCTGCATTTTTTATAATAAAAATTTTGTTTAACTGCGGTGTCCGCAACAAAAGTCCGTTCATAATTCTGGGAATGATAGTTGATTGATAATCAAAAAACCGTCAAACCGTGTACTCGGCAAAGATGCATCAAAATAACAAAAATTTTAATCTATTCAATGCAAAAGAATTGGGGAATGACAAAGCAATAGTTTTCTCTTTTTCGGAAGTTACTATTAGGTCAATAATGATTAATAAATGAAAATTGACAATTCAGTATCCACAATGACGTCACGTGACATACATTCGGCAATCTCTACCCTCTCCTTCCAGACTGTATAAGTTACAAAAGTCATAAAATTACAAAAATTTTATTCCAATTAATGCTAGAGAATTGAGGAATGAGAACATCATAGGTTTTTTAATATTTGAGAAAGGTCAATGGCATTGATAATCAATGGATAAAATATTTCATCTACACTGATTTTGTCCCGCTCTCAGGATTAAAAATAAAGTATCTCTCGACTCAGCATACAGAATTAAGAGTAAGCTTAGCAACCCATTTTGCTCCGCTTTACTGTGTTATTTTGCAAAAAATTGATATGCTTTGCAAAAAGAGTGAAATCCTATAAAAAATCACAAAAAAACTTTTGTGAAAAAATTGGGCCCAGTCAACGTTTCATTATCTGATCCTATTTTTTTAAAATATTGTCAATTTTATTCACAAAAAAATACGTGAAATAAAAATTACGCCAAGCCCTTCGTTCCTAAATAATATTGGTCCACTGAAAAACAATAAACTAGCGTTTTTTAAACAACGCCCCAAGTCAATTTTGCTCACGGTCGTTTATAATACACCGTTTGCATTGAGAATTTAGAAAAAAAAAGGAAAACTAAGAACACTACTATGTCTCAAGAGCGAAAAAAAAAAGACCTCAGTAGATGCAGCACGAACGTACATGGCGCGGTTTTCTTTCTATTATTCTAAAAGTATATCTATTAATCAAACGATTTCTCTTCATCCTATTAATGGCGGGAAATACGTTGAGCTACCGATGTCTTTTTTTTTCTTCACTCTTCAGACTTAGTGTTTTTTCTCCACTTCCCAATTTTTTTAAAAATTCTGAATGCAAACGGTGTATTATAAACCCACGTGAGGAAAATTGACTTGGGGCATTGTTTAAAAAAAGCTAGTTTTTCGTTTTTGAGTAGACCAATATTATTTATGAACGAAGGGCTTGGAAGATTTTTATTTCACGTAGTTTTTCGTAAATAAAGTGGACCATATCTTTTAAAAAAATAGGATCAGGTAATGAACCGTTTACTTGGCCCAACTTTCTCACAAAAGTTTTTTTCTCATTTCTTTTATGGGATTTTTCTATATGCTTCATTACAATCCCTTCCCTTCGGAAGCGTATTAGCAATGAAATTGGTAGACAACAAAAGGAGAAAAACTAACGGTTGCATGGCTTTTGCCGAATAGGGTCCCCTGCTTGTTTACAAGGGGTGAGACTGTACGTATTGGTTTATCGATGTTTTTCTTGTTGCGGGTCGATTAATTAGTATATTTCATCACAAGGGCGGTAAGATAAAGGAGCCCTGTCCGCGAGGGTGGTTAGCACGTGGACAAGGGTCCTTTATTTTACCGCCCGAGGGTAGAATACGATTTTTCTTTTCCGTTGGGTGGGGAGAGGCGAATTTCTGACCGCGGAGCGGGCAGAAAGTAGCCTCTTTCCGCCCGGCGGTAAGAAAAATTGTTATCATGGTTTCATCCTTTTTGTTTATTCTACCGATAGCATTAAGAATTATTAAAGTCTTTTCCTTGATTAATTCTCGGGCTTCGATTATGCGTTCTCTGATATTAAGAGGATTTGCAACTGTGGTACTAGCTATAATTTCGCATCCAGGTTCAATAGTGATCGTAGAATTGGATGGTTGGCCATTGTTATACTGCAATGGAATAGTTACAAGGAGAGGATTGATACTAATTGCAGCCATTTTATATTAAATTTTCCCTATCTTCAAATTTTAAATAGTCGTATCCTAAAAGACTGTCAAAGCGAATATTATTTTCGTGATCGTTATTTAATAATTTACATTTGGCATGAACAATACGACTGTATAATTTTCATTCAAGTTCAACTTCTCCGAGCGTTGGTATGAATTTATCCTGTTAGATGCCTGGTAGGCTACAGATTTTCGAATTTATGATACCGTTCTGGTCGCTAAGGGGGGATTAGTGACTATGGTGTGCTAACAAATACTCGAGTGGCATCTAGATCTAATAACATTAGCACTAAGTGAGTTACAGTCACCAACAGTCGCACATGGCAACTCATCGGACGGATTAATCTCAGACGTACAGCGCCACGAACGTCATTGGCAGTATTCTTCCATAACCCCATCGAAATGTCCATCGCTCATTTGTGAAACGTAATTTTGAGGGTATTATGAGATCGAAAAAAGGAAAGAAGCAAGGAAAGAAGCAAGCAGTGAAGAAGCTTTTAGCTTAGCAAATTTATTTAGTGACAGAGCGCGCACACCGGAGACAGTCGTTACTCCGGGAGGTTTTACACAACAAAACGAGATGTATATATTTTTTTTCTCAATTTAGTTGATTTCTTTCCATTTCTTTTAATTTGATGGACAATTCAATGGATTGTAGATATGTAAAATCATGAATTTTCTGATCATAATCTCCTGGTAGGTTCACTAAATTTCATAATTGTTTTGTTCAATAATTTTTGTTTGTCTGTTTCTTCTTGCGATTTTTATTCGTTCGGCTATTAAAAAAAAACACGGAATCGTTCAAGTTGACTTCTTGAGCGGTGCCATGAAATTGTGCTCATAATTTAAGAGTTATGACTATTTTGTTTTCATTTTTTTTTTATTTTGTTTACTTGGCTTTTTTTCAGGGGCGCGGAGGGGGGGGGGCTTCGCCAACCCGCACTGCACCCACCGTGGCCTGCGGCCCTTGAACCCCGCTAACCCCCCATGGATGCCATAAAATAGCGTGTATCATACGGCCCGTATCATCGGTTACCGATTCTTGTGAGTTAGCACCACTGGGCAGCGATACGTCATTGAATATCCTTCCGACGCCTCGTTGGTGCTATATTCACACTCATCTCTAACCGCCGATTACGGGCCTAATGACACAAATAGCTATTTTTTTATAAGAGATATAGAAGCTCCTGTGTCGATTAGGTACTTAAGAACTTCATCAGGAGAATTTGATGGTTCGCTTTCCATTGAAATAAATGGTAAGTGGTAGTTCAATACAATTTGGACTGATATTAATCTCTGGAAATTCAATTTTATCTGCAATTTCGATGATATAGGATTGATTATTTTCGGATTTGTCGATATGATGACTGGCTTTGGAATTATTTGAAGGAATATATTGAATTCTTTCAAATACTTTTTCAATCGGTAGAGAACTCGTATTGAGATCTCTTGAGAGGCCTTGTGTGGTATACTCTTCCTGCGTAGACCACTAATAATAATTTGCAAATGCATTTAGATTATTAATTCCACTTTGATTATTGTCGGTTTGTGGAAAATTTAGAAATTCTTGATTAACCAAATTAGGGTTATTCTGAGAGATAAAATTGAGACTCCTTGAATTTTTATTGGAATGATTATTTTGATTTGGACCACCGCGATTCTTTTTGACATGGGTTAAAAAACCTTTGTCGCATTCATCAATTATGTGTTCCATCTTTTTGGTATGCGCATTGTGAACTAGATTTATAATTTTTATTTGATGTTGATCGTTTAGAAAGACGGGTATTTTGCTTTGGCTTTGATTGATAACATTGTTACCTCCTCGGGCGATAGCTCGTATTAATACAGTTGATGGATTTATTATTGTCTTTGTTTTTTGATTTACTAGTGTGATTTGTCCTACCACAATGTGTGCACTTTTCGTTCATTTCATATTTAATTTTTAAGGCTGTTCCGTCTGCGGTTGTCGCCGTGATAGCTTGTCCTATATTTTTCAATTCTTTATGCCGGAGCATTTGAGATATTCGAGGTTGAGTGTGATATATGAAATGATTGAGGGTCATATCAGTTACCATTGTTATACGTTCCACGGTAGTGTTTTTCCCTAGATATGGAGAATGGATTGAAGCTAAAAGTCTAGACGAAAGATCTTCTAATTTTTGGCAGAAAGTGGAGACGTTTTCGTTTTTTTCTTGTATGATTTGATTTAATTTATCTAATAGCTGGTCAAGGGATTTAATATTTTGATATCAGTTCAATAATAGATCAGAAATTTCGTCGCAAGTGGTTAATTCGCAATGCATACGTATCTGTTCCCTAGCTTTTCTTGGTATTTTACTTTTAATATTTAGGAGCTATAAACTTTTTTGTGATGTATGGGCATTTTCAAACACTGAATCGACTTGTTTGATAAACTTCAGGTTTTATATGTTTCCGGCAAAAGAATCAGGAATGATTTTAATAAGAAATTATAATTCAACAGCTGGCTCATCGCGGTATGTAGTGTTATTACTAGTCGACATTATGACTTGATTGGATTTTTATGAGCGAAGATATAAAAGGTTATTTACGATGTATAGGAGAAAAATTGTCAGAAGATAGATCACTAACTGTTCTGTATTCACGATTCGGAGATTTTTTGCAATTGGTGCTGGGGTTCCTAATTCGAGTTACCGACAGCCAAGTTGTAGCCTCGTCTTCGCCTCGATGGCCGTTGTCTCGTAATTGCTCAAAGAGGTCCAGAGATGCAATTTAAAAATTGCCACCAAATTGTCCAGATAATGAAGTTGCTGATTTCACTCTATATACATTGGTCACTTTAAATCCTGGTCATCCCATCCTCATGGCCGAAATTTTTTATGTTGTTTTCCACTATTAGAAAGTGTAGATAGAGGGGTTAGGACAAATTGGGTTCTATTGATAGAGGGTAAGAATACTAAAGTGTTTCTTTTTTTTTGATAGTATGTAAACTAAAGTACTTAGGTTTCTAGATAATAAAGATTAGTTGCTAATAATTGCAATACCATTAGTAATAGTTGAGGCGGTATCCGACAAGTTTCATAAATCATGGCCGCGGGAGCTTCCAATTTAAATGAGTACATTTATTGCATTTCAAAGGTTAATCGTTTCTTGAAATTGAACAATCAAATAAAAGTGGTCCAATATTATATTATACTAGGTGACCCGGTGGACTTGGTCCCACCTACCCGTGTGTCAATTCTGGCTTCAATCTATTCAATTCTAGATTCAATGGGGTATGGACAGCTGTGAACGATGAGGAAATAGAAAAATAACTATACACCAAACATTAAATTTTCCAATTTATAATTAATTACTACAGTACCACTAACAAACAATATCAATCCCTTAATGCTATAGCGCGAACAATATTCTTTGTTAGGCCATCTTTAGCGAACACAAACAAACTGGATAGTTTACCCACACGAGAGCATGCCACGTATAATTGTCTGTGTGAAAGACATGGTGTGCTCAAATCTAAGCCCCAAATAGACATCGTTTGGCCTTGGGACTTATTGATAGTCATTGCACTTGCCCATCTTATTGGAAACTCAATACGTTTGAATTGAACTGGCACATCTGTGCCATCTGTGGGCGTATGCTGTAGAGAGAGGGCCTGTCTTACAAGATGGTTGGCGTATACACTTCCCAGTACGGACAGTGCTCATGCCATCGTGCGACCAATGGAGGGTTAACGAATAGGGGTTGGTGATAGAAGGGTGAAAATTTCGTTTAGGGTTATATGTATTTTTTAATGCTACATTCTAAAAAAATTGCATAAAAAAAATTTGACCAGAAAATAAAAAAAAATTAACGGTGGACTCACCTTATCACTTAGGGGTGTGAAAAATAGATGTTAACCGATTCTTAGACCTATTGAATATGCATCTAAAATTTTATTAAAATCAGTCAAGCCGTTTCGGAGGAGTATCGTGTCTAACACTGTGACACGAGAATTTTATATATTATATGATATTATACTATATTATTGCTTACATTCATGGCAGAATGTTAGAACATTTTGTACATGATTTTTGTAACCCAATCATAATAAATACTATCAAAGCATAGAATCAGATTTCCCTTCGGTTGCTCATGAAATAGTAAATTGTATGTTTATAAAGATTCACATATAAGAAGAACTATTCTGTTTCCTCCCATAATCACATAAAATCCCTCTAACAGGTGGATTGGCTTGCATAATTTGCTACAGCAGTAACTTCAATGGTGTGAGTTCATACCGTTGAAATTTCATCGATGGAGTTATGGGATAATGGTAAAGCTACCGTTTACACAAATACCAACTTCTCAGGCTATACATAGGTATTGCAATTGAAGTAAAGCCCGCAATGCAATTGACATCTCTGTTCATCACCTCGATATCATCGAGCGTCTATTTAAAATTATGAGAGGTGTGCTAATCGCACGAAAATTTGCCGTCACCGGTTATTTTTAATGTCCCTTCAGTCAATGGACTAAAATTATCATTTAGTAGTTTCGTGGGATGATCTATCCGCTTCAAAAATTACTTATAAAGTATATATAATATGGATAAGGTACGCTGAATATTGCAATAAGCATCTATATTAAGCATGTAATTATACTAAACCGAACGTCTTCTGTGCATATGAAAAACAATCAGAAATATTTGTAGGCCATCTACCGGTGAGTAACATGAATGGTCGCAAGATAATTTAAGGTGGATGAATCCCATCAACTTGTTCACTCCACTCGACCCCTCTGATAATTTTTTTAAATATACAAATATTTGAGTGAATATATTTGACGACAGCGGCCGAGAAAAAATGAGATTCTGAAATAAAGCAAAAAATATGAATGCACTACAGTGTAAATGAATAGAATAAATTTGATGCAACAAAAAAAAATGTGAAAACAACATCAACTCCGTAATACGTTACTTAGTTGCAGTACACAAATATTCAAATTCCAACATTTTTAATATGAACAATTTCGTCTACAGACATTTCCTAATCTCAAACAAACAGCAATTATGAACCACTGTAGATGACATTTAATGAACGAAAATCTCCTGCAGATGGGATCATCCGAAATCCGTCAAATAAAATGGATCGGCAATCTTACATTCATTCTAACTTGATTATGATTCGGCTGATGTCTTCGCTGCTGGTTTCGTAAGGTAGCCTGCGCTTGTTGCGAGTCACTTTGTTCCCGTCCACAACATCAGTGCGTCTCAACTTTCAAGATGTTCTTATTGCTTATGCAATGTAATTGGTTTGAAACTTACCACCAAATTTGTCCAGGTTGCCATCGCAACTAAAAGACGCTAAAGCATGACGGTGGAGGTATGGTGATATTTTCTTCCACCATCGGTAGTAACCATCAGGTTGCTACCATCTATATACACGTCAATCATGATGCCACGCGCATTCAAGCCAACATGGATGAGCATATCGCCAATAAAACCTACAGACTTTCTTCAGATAAGGCCAGGTTTGTTATAAAACAATCTGACTTCAATTCTATATTGTAGTAACTGGGACCTGAAATGTACATCGGGTTGATGGCTAGTTGATCATTGTTCGGTCTCTTGTCAAGGGCCAGTCCATGGATGGTTAATCGATGGTTGAGCGGTATTACTCGTCAACCGATGATAGAGTAATGTTCGACCAGGTGCCGAACTCGATCTCTTAATCGACTGATCCATCCACTCAACGGCGACTGGATGGCAACGCCATCCACTCCTTGATTCATTCCATCAGGCTAGTCAAACGTTGGTCGATACTGACAGAGGGTCAGGCCACGGATTATCGAGAGAAATTACTCATCGACTGATGATCGACCAATGCTCAACCAAATGGAAAACTCGATTGGCCAACCGAGGAATCTCTCAAGGATATTGAGAATGATGGTATAAAATACCTTGCCTCTGCTACCTGGAAGTTTCCATCATCATCCATCATCGTTGTCGGCCCACGTGTTGAGAACCTTGTTGATCTATGCATCTTGATCCGGATAAGTGGACAGTTAACCTACTTTCCTTAGACCTGTCATAACAGAATCTACTGTACCCTCTATAGTGTTGATTCAGGTTAGGCTATATATTGTGGATCATTGTAAACAATATCAGGAGAATACTGGTGACTACAAGATTGCCACCTACGTTTTTGTTTGCTTCTATAATCCTTTCAACACTGTCCCTCGCTCTCTGTTGCTCACCAAAATTACCAGTCTTGATGTCACTATAAATACTGTGGCCTACATTCAATCTTACCTCACTTGTCATACTATAGTACTTCCGTATATTCGATATTCACCAGTTACATGGGCACCTGGAATCATGCAGCTTAGTATTTTATTTAAGATGAACACACATACACACGTTCCCTAAAGATGGACTCCTTGGCCTTACATGCCACGACGCTCAACAGGCTGTGGGATAGGCATGAGCAGCTCATTGGTGACCTCATCGTCTATACAAAATAAAAGAGGATCATTATCGATCATACAAATGAGTTGGTCACTCCATTAGCACCTCGGCCAGACGCCTGAGGCAACTTACAGAACAGGTGAAGCCTGTGCCGATCATACGGGCAGCTTTTCTTGCCTTAAGGACGCTAACGCTTACTGACGGCACTGCTACTTCTATAGACTTGGAGTTTGAGGATGAGGATCACTGTGCTGCAGGAGGAGTGTAACACAGCTAGCAGGTCATCTCAGCATGGTAGGAAAACTCCTAATTTTCAGGAGCTACAGAGGAAATATCAGAAGACCGGGCGTGAGCTCAGCACGGCCATCAAGCACGGAAAAAGACAAGGCTAGAGCGAACTCCTCACCGAGGTAGAGATCGACCCATATGGGAGGCTCTATACGGGGGTGGTGAAAAAGACTTAGAATTAAATGAATGCCAGCACCATCTCACCCGGCACTCCTAAAAAGAATTGTGGAGGTACTATTTTCGAGTTAATCGGATTTTCATCGCAACACTCAGCAATGGAAAGGAGAAATTGAATTACCAGCGAAGAGCTGATGGAGGCCTGCAAAAGAGTGGGAAACTCTAAAGCTCTAGGGATCGATGGAATCCCTAACGTCGTGTTGAAACTTGCTATCCACACGATACCATAGCAGTTCCTGGATGTTGATACTGAGTGCCTCGCAGAAGGCATCTCTCCTGCTATCTGGAAGCCACTGAGGTTGGTATTGCTCCTAAAGGGGAATAAACCACCAGATGAACCTTCATCCTACCATCCTCTTTACATGTTCGATACTACGGGTAAGATTTTCGAGTGTATCATTCATCAGAGGATTGCAGCTGTAGTGGAATCCGTGCTTGCTAAAAACCAGTATGGTGTCCGGAAAACAAATCCACAATCAATGTCATCAACCTGGTCGTCGAAACGATGGCTAAATGGTCGATAGAACGATGGCTAAATGGCACCAAGGAGTACTGTTTGGTAGTAACACTGGATATCAAGAATGCCTTCAACTCAGCCAGGCGGGATTGGATTGTCTTGAGAAATTGGACGTATCTGGATACCTGGAGAGAATGGTCAACAGCTATTTCAGTGGAAGGGTCCTTAAGTACGACAAAGAGTCCGCCCCCAGAAAGTACACAGTAACTGGAAGAGTGCCCGAAGGCTCAATATTGGGTCCTCTCCTGTGGAACATCATGTACGTTGGGCTACTGAAGCTGAAACTGCCCTGGCGGACCAACCTTGTGGCGTTTGCAGACGACGTGGCTATAGTCATCGTTAGGAAACACTTGAGAAGCCTAACTCTCAACCAAGAATGCAACATGAATTTTAGAGGAATGCCTCTACTCTCCGAGAGTTTTTTCCACCCTGGAAGGTTCTGCTACGTGGTACGCGGTATCCAGCTTGTAGATGAGATACGGCTCGATACTCTGAGCTAACGCTCAGAATATAGGGTACCGACCAAATAAAATACGTCGACGTGAACCAACACTTGCCTAGAGAAGCCCAACTCTACCTGAACAATCCCGGCGTTTGCTCTGCTAACCGCATGATTGAAAATGGACAGTGTTGATGACAAAACGAGATTATTTCAGGCAGTAACTCTTCTGATAGAGGTAAATCCTGCCGTTCGTTCCGATCGGATGAAAGCCCCGGCGGCCAACGTTGGCTCCTTGAATTCTGGGAAGAGCCAATCATCACGTTCCCTGAAGGTGGACTGTTTGGCCGTACATATACAAGGAGAGGTGAATTGTAGCATGCCTAACAAACCGGACAGAGCGCGAGTGCGAACACGAACAAGTTGTGGAATAGGCATGAGTAGCTCATTAATGACCTCATCGCCTATATGAGAGAGGACAGGAGCACCGACGGTCATGCGAGGGAGTTGGTAAACTCCATATGCACGTCAACCAGAACACTGTGGCAACTTAAGGGATATACAGGACAGGTGAAGCATGTGACGATTATAATGGCCGGTTTTCTTGCCAGCAGGACGTGAACGCTCACTGGGGGCATTGCCACCTCGGTAGACTCGGAGTTTGAGGATGACAGCTCTGCTCTATCAAACAGTACGGCTTCCACGATGAAGAAGAAGTCACGAGAGTCGCCACTGACGGACAGTAGTGACCTAAGAGGGAGAAACAAAACGAAGTGAAGGTCGTCAAATATGTGGTTGACAAGTAGTCAGCCCAACCTCTCAAACCAACTGAGTGGGAGGAGGTGCAATCTAAGAGGAAGAGGAAGAAGGTGCCGGCACCCGAGAAGCCTAAAGCCAGAAAGCAGAGAGTGTCAGTGACAAGATCCAACGCTCCAAGCGTGCCCCCAAAGGATAAGAAGCAGTCCTCGGAAATCCTTAAACGAGTGAAAAAGGAAATATCTGGCGAGCGGGCACGTGATTGCGTTAACAAAATTCGCAGAAGGACCACAGAGAATATGGTGATCATGATACCGAAGAATAAGGAGGAAGAAGCTGACAGCCAGCATAAAACCATAGCTGAACTCCTTGGAAACGAAGCTGATGTCATCAGTAAGGGGCCACAGGATGGACTGTACATCAGGGATCTCGATGAGCAGACAACGAAGAAGGAGATGAATGGAGAGCTGAAACTTGCAGCTGCGGTGGCTTGCCAGATTGCCCCTATGGAGGTACCCATTCTGCATCAGTGAGGGTGGCCTCAGCAGTTACGGAGAAAGTCCTAGGCGATAAAAGCAAGATTCATATAGGATGGGTGAACTGCCGAATCCGACGGGTGGAGAAAGTGACCAAGTGTTTCAAGTGCTCGCGCTGTGGACATCTTGCCGGTAACCGGAGTCGATATCTCCTGTCGAAATCTCTCGGTGATAATCTCCCGGAAATAATCTCTCCTTGCCTAAATATCTCCGGAAATAATATCTCTTG
>JAPYZN010003326.1:0-10046 GCA_030522865.1 Psyttalia lounsburyi | reverse complement strand
TCATGTTCTGACCAATCCACTGGATCAGCACCTGACCAAAGGTCAGGTTTGACTTGATCAGAACTTAATCTGTACTTGACTGAAATTTCCACTCGGGTATGTGTAGAGTCAGATTTTATAGACGCTCTGCGTGCGCTAAATCTCACTTCCCACAGATTTCGACGAAAAATATTGTTCGATACTCGCGGCAAAAGTGTTTTTAAACGCGTGGCATTATTACTCGCCCTCGGTTCGGAGATTTTTACATCAAAGACAGGAAATTTATATAGCATTCCGATCCAGGATTATTCTCAATATAAAATTTACAAGAAATTTTTACTGAAAAAATGGATAGTCCAGACCGGGATTTGAACCCGGGACCTTCCAATTATGCACCGGGTGCTCTCCCAACTGAGCTATCTGGCTCCTAGCTACAAACGCCTAACGACCCCAAAAAATTATTTTCCGTACTGCTCTTCATTTTTTCTCGTCCGGGGATTGGTACGAACCCTTGCCCGAACTCGAAAAAGTGAAAATCACTACGGAAAAACATCGTTCCTAGGCTATCGTCATGGGGTTTTTTGACTCCCGTGGTTGGCCGCCCCGCCTACGACTCGGCTCACCAAACTGCGCGCGAATAAAAACCCCATAACGACAGACCGGAAATATACTATTTCGCAGTTGTATCGAAATTTACTATTATACGATATGAGAAACTAAACGAAATGAGTGACCGAAAAAATTGATTTTTCTATCGGCTAAATGAGCTAATCAAAAATGATAAATAAGTTTCACTCTGTGGGAGATACTAATCATTTTTTAAAAAAAGATTTAAATCGGATGCAAATTGAAGTGAAAAATGCATTGTACAATCAAACCCACAAAAACAGCAACTTCGCGTAACGCCTGGGTTAAAATGGATTTTTATTCGAAATATTTCTGATTTTATAGGTATGCTATGGAATAATAGGAGTGAAGTGATACCGATTGTCCCCCTTAATAGCTTTTCCACTGGTAAAACATCCTAGTTAAACAGACGATCATTTGAGGGATTAATTAAGAAAAAAACTGAAGGGATTGATTTGTTGCGCTTGTCGATGTTAAAATCCCTATAATATATTATCAATCACAGCCATCTTATACTACGTTCACAATAAATCGTGAACCGTGAATGATGATTCCACAAATGTAATTCATGATTTTGTATTCATATATTCCGATCAACAAATGTTTAAAGTGAAAGAAATTATTGTTCCCGTAAAAACTAATGTTTTTGCCGTGAATCTCACATAAGTAAACCCAAAAATATATCTCAATGCAAATGTTAATTTACTCTTCGTCTTTTATGTCTACGACAATCGTAAACTTTTACAAAAACACGATGGCTCCCGTAAAATAATTGCTTATTATTTCAAAACAGACTCACGATGAAAATCCTGTGGAAGAAACTCCATCCAGTCCTCATAAAAAGGACAAAAATGAAGGTGCAATTCAGAAAGAGACTCCAGAAGTCCCGGAGAGTTCGATTGCAACCCTCGCAAGGCTTTTTCCAAGTACTAAACTGTCAGTGATTCACTTGGTTCTGCAAAGATGTGGCCAGGATTTACTTAAAGCCATTGAATATTTCGCGAGCAGTAACAGCTTAATCGGCTCTCCATACTCTGCATTCCGTCCGCACATGCCGAGTTCATCGGAGGGTAAATCAACGCGAGATACCAGTTCCATCTTTCCACTCCCCTTAATATATTCGGGAGCCTTCTCAAGAAGTTTATACAATGACAGCTATTATCTTCTCAACATGCGAGGGAGTCAGTTGCCTTGCAATTGCATTCCCGAGGCGACTTCATCTCATGAGTTAGATAATACTATGTTCAATGGTGGATATAATAATTGTGTTAATGTCAATGCCTTGCAGCAACTGCGGGAGCACGGCGCCGAGTCTGGACTGCTCCATGTGCCGTCGGTCATCCCAGGAATACCGTGTATTCAACCGAATTGCACGCAGTGTTATAAATATATTTAATTAAATATTTTTGTGATTCACTCCTCTGAGCAGAAAAGAGAGTCAAGGCGAGGTGGACACCGGCGCAAGATAGATAACGTACGTTTACTTGAGGGACTATTCACTTCCAAAACTATTGACACAATTATTTCAGATTGAAATCGATTTCATTGTGATTTCCAGTGATTTCCCAATTATTTCATTAGGTTCTTAAACTTAGTGATTTCAATTATTTCACCATGATTTTTCCGCCGGTTTATGATTTCAAATGACTTCAGATAATTTCAAATCATTTCATGTAATTTGATGTGATTACAGAAGATTGTAAAAATTTGACTTCAATTACGAATATAATGAGAGAAACACGCTTACAAAATATCAACGGAGAATTAATATTAATATTTGATCTCCGACGTTGAATTAAAATTTTTCAGATTTTCAAAAATAATGTCCATAATGCAGTTGCAAATGTGCCTCAGAATCCAATAATTCTTTCAATATTTCTCTTGTATGCTTCACTAACTCGTCCATCCTCGTCCATTCTCACTTCACTAAATGACAGCGGTTCTAAACTGAAGTCAGCATTACTTTTTACATCGCTAGGAACCCCCACTCCACGTAATTGCCATTGGTAACCGTGTCCCCACACCTAAAAATGAAAGAAAAACTTAAGCTGACTTTAGTATACACTAATCTGTCCGAACTCTTTTTCAGTGGTCGGTAATGTAGTCTTTTTTTTTCATTTCATATGATGTCAAGTGATTCCACTGATTTCATACGATTCCCAGCAATTTCACGTGACTTCATCATATGATTTCAAATATGATTTGAGCCACGGTCGCGGCTTACAATCAGATTCGTCAGAAAATATTTGTATTTTCGTGAAGTATCCAATATTTCTCGTCATGAGATCGAAGAGCACGATCAAATCGGACGAAGCATATTCAGTGAATTGCGAGGATCTATCGATATGGTACGAACCGTGTAATGTCAAAGCAGATTCTTCCATTGCTTACAATTTGTATGATAAGGATTAATTAGCCGTAATGGCATGAGTGCATCAAAATTTTCTATAATTTTGACACACTTTTGGGGCACTAGATTGTATTTCCGAAATCTGAATTTCTGACCGATATAAATTTAATATTAAATAATTTTGCGAGTTAAAGCTATATCATTACTGAACCTAATTTTTAAGGAAGAATAGAACTAGTATTTACAGTAGTTTACTTAGTAATTAATCGTTTTCTTCTAGTTATAATGTTTTCAAAATTTGAAATTGTTCCATGAAAATTGGAATTATTCCCAAATGATTTGCTAATGTTTGGCATTGACGTAATCTTTTCTATCTAATTGTTCCATTTTTCCGAATCTCAAAAGAATCATGTATTTCTAATAATGACAAAAAAGTCTATGTTCACAATCCCGGAATAACAATATCTCGTGGAATAATACCAGGATAATACAGTAGTTATTGGACACACGTATTATGTACTTTGTAGTCGATGATGTTTATTATTCGAGTGAAATAGACCATGAGAAATTGAATTACGAAAATCGAATCATCCGTGCAAACAGAAAACGAAGCCTGCGCCCACCCCGTCAGAGGAATATAACCTTCCGCAGATTTCTATTTACTCAAACTCTGGTTTTTGGGGAAAAGAAAATAAGAGTTAAGATATAGCCTCGAGGTGCGCACGTTTCGCTGGTGTGACTGGAATGTGGAGAAATCTTATCGAGTTAGGTGACCTGTAATGTGATTTCGTGAAGTAGTAGCGTTTCATTGATTTCTTTCCAAAATTTATTATTTATTCAAAATGTCGCATATTAAATATTTGATTATTATCCAATGTGCATTGAACTTGTTCTCATTTTGAAAAGACTCCGCTAATGTCCTTGAACTTCCTTAATCCATGATCTGAACGGAAAGACTTCGGTAAATACACTTGCTTCGGCACCTGCACAGCCGTAGCTGTAGGAAACCACTCCGATAACTTCTTTGTCAGCGTTGTAGAGAGGACCACCACTGTCTCCCTGGGAATTACCAGCCACAATCAGTGAAATAAATTAAAGTAAATCAAAATTTTACAAGTTTTGCCGAAACATTTTACAGAAAACAAAAATGCCAGAGAAGAAATCGAAACAAAACAGCGACACATGGCGATCCGTGCATTTTAGGGTTTTCCTTATTTTTGTTGCTAATTTCTCTGTTAAAATTTTTGTTGCTTCCTGTAGACTTTTTGTTCTGTAAAATTTTCCAATTGTGACGTTTTACTTTTCTCACTTTCAACTATTCAAAGATTACTTATTCATCGGGGGTTGTCAATTTTCTATTTTTTAGCTCTCACTTTTTAGTTTTTGCAGTCCTGGTCGTTTTTACAAATATTTAATAGTCTTTACTTCGACTGGGTGAACTTAACAATTTGTAGAAAATCGAGGTCAATAAAGGACTAAAGGAATTCCAAAAAATCTGAAACTTTGTGAGATTATAGTTATTGAGGACTAATTCTCTGTCCAAATTCTGCTCAATATGGTTGAGCCATTTTGGAAAAATACATATTCGTTTCTGAATGGTTTTTTTTATAGATATCTAAAAACCTTTCAATTGATTTGAATTTTTTTTTAAATAGTCGACTCGAAGTTAATTTTACTATTCGGAATAATTCGTGTAAATTTAATTTTTCCATTTTTCAATTTCCGTTTTTTTAATTCTCCGCGATTATGGATGAGTTCAGGTGACGCAAAATATATTTTTTTTTTTGTTACTACACATGGGAAACAAATCTCATGCAGGCCAATTAGTTATTGCAGGACTTTCAAATTTCAGTATTGTCCCCGATCAAAGTATTAAAAAAGGTTATTGCTGCTGAATTATACGTACGGAGCAGGTAGAACCGTCACGATTACCGGTCTCTGCACAGATGACATCTTCTGGAACAAAAGGATCGCGATGGGCTTTGCAGAAGTGATAATCGAGAACCTTGAAGATGACACTTTGCAGATGCTCAGACGGTGGACCACTTTCGTCTTCACGAGTCAGCCCCCAACCCAGAGCTGTGGCTATAGAGCCGGGTTTGGTTTTGGTACTTGGTAGGGCAGCTATTTTTTGCGAATTATTTTCACGAATTTCTGCTGCGAGCTAATAAAAAGAAATTTTTGATGTCAATATCTTTGAAGTATTCGAAGAGATAATCCAACATATTATTGAACAGAGAGAAATTCCCTGTACAAATTACGTAATGCACAATTCGTTTGTGGATTAGGAAATCGATTCGAATAATTTGGATGACGTAATTTTTCACGTGATTCAGATAAACATGATAAAGATTTTTGGAAAAGTTCCACGATTTGAAACAAAAGTACGTGACAGTTAAGTGAAATTTCGACAGATATATCGTTTTCGAAAAAGACACTGAGGAAAAAATATAATTTATCGAATCAAATTTTCTTCTAACAAAAATTGAAAGTGACTTTTACTATAAAAACTTCTACCATTACGTGTCCAAATATGTTTGGCAGAATTATCTTTTTTTCTCAGCATACGTATTACGAAGAGATACATAATTTTTATTGAATATTGCTTTCCGTGTGGAAGATTGTCAAGATATTACTGTCACAATAGCGAGATCGGCCGCAGAATTTCCGCTATCAGTCACCCCTTGCCAGTGTGGATGAATGTCAATGCGTTTGGCAAGGTAATGTTCCAAATTATTACTGTTCTTTAAATGGTCGTGACCAGCGATTACTCTTATCCCAGATGCAGGTGCTGTGACAAGGTCTCCGTTGGGTCTGGATCCACTAGTGAAGCAGTGGGCAGCTGTTAACACATGCCTCTTGCTGATAAGTGTCCCTCCACAAAGGAGACGACCGTTTAATTTTTGGAGAACCACAGTTGAGGGAAACTCCCCAATACTGGTCTCATGCCCGTGGACTATTCTTTGGGGGGCGCGCGCAGTTACACCTGTGTCAAATGAGCAAAAATTGAAAAGTTCAATTGTTATCAGAGTCCAATCAACAAAGAAAGTTGGATTCTTATGATTGATACTGATAAATTGTTTTACAAATGGTTTTAAAATAAAATGAATTTTTGTATTAAAATGATTTAGGACAAACTTTGTACGGAATTGAAAGAAGATCATCTAACAAATTTCGATCTATACTAACTAGGGTTGTCTACGATACCTCCTGGATGATGAGTGGATTGTTTATATATAGATATGGAAAATCCACCAAAGTTGCAATATAAAAAGTTAAAGAAAATTATAGATTTTCTCGTTTATTACACAATTATGAAGAAAGGAACAGTAAACTGTGAGCACCCTTCGAAATGTGTAAATCAGAGAGATAAATTATCCAGTCTTATCCGCCATTTTCTATTCTTTCACCTATGCAGTACTAATTATTTACCTACAAATGTCGCGAGGGCGACGACAATCGCCAGATTCAGAACGTTCATTTTTGAAAATCTGTTATGCTGAAGAACTCGGAACTTAATACTAGCTATTTAAATTTCAACGACCGTTTAAATACCCGTTTAAACGCCAATGTCTTTGATAACGATTTGGATAAACATCTGCTATAACAACATTACTCAAAAGTAGGTAAATACGATGTTTAATGACCCACTTGCACATATTTTTTGCCACGTACAATGTTCATTCACCTGTCCATTGAGGGAAGAGAGAGATTGAGGTTGGAGATCGTTAAGGGGTTACATGGGTTTCAACGGCGTAAAAACGGCGTATTTTCAAGATTTTTTTTTTCATTTAATAAATTAAATATTTAATCCAATTTTTTTTCTTATCCTAAAGGCACATATTGAATCAACAATTTCGGAAATTTTTGAAAAAAAAAATTAAAAACGCCGCCATTGTGACGTCATTTTTGGCGAGCCCTCGGAAAAAAGGGGCATTCGCGTTGACAGTACAACGCCTATCAGGATCATCTGAAGTGAAAAAAAAAATTAGTGTTTTAGTTAAGGCTTCAAACTATGAACTGGAGGAAAAAAAAAAATTGAAAATTAAATTTTTGGCAGCGGTTTTTACAAAAAAATGCCAAATTCAACAAAAATTTCGTGGCATTTTGGAAAAAAAAAATAGTTGTAATTGAAAAAAAATAAAATCCTCCGTCCAAGTCCTTGTAAATTGTATCTCGAAGACCTGTTTAAATTTCACCGAGATCGGTAGAGTAGTCTTTGAGAAATCTTGACAACCGACTTTAAAAACATAGTTTTGAGAAAAACCTGTTTAAAGTTTTGAGTGACCATAAAACAGGGGAAAATGTTTTTTTTTACTTACATCGAATCGTCGATTCCTGGACCATAAAGTAATGAACCTGCTGCAGCTGTAATGTCCTCCCCCTGTAATCTAATGATGACGAATCCTGGCTTCACGAATCTCGATTGCAGACTTTTTCTCGGCGGCGCAGATACGGTTTTCGTCAGCGTTTCGGGCATATTCGTGGCAATTGGGGCCAAGTTTTAAATTCATCCATACATCCTCTGGTGTATCCTCTTTGGTTACGGGTTTCCGCTATGAAATTTTATTTAAAACCTCTCCATAGGCGTGAACAATGTTCCTATAATCTCTGTTCCTGACTCGAAAAGTGAAGCGAGAAAATGGCTATTAGTTCTCAACAGTCCATTTTGTGCTTTCCTGCGGCCGCTAGTGCAGAGACCACATTCGGAGACCTTCTTAGTGGCGGCTGGTTCAGATCGTAGGATCCGATTTCCAATATTTCTCAATTAGTACATCGACTGAACCCCTTGAGACACGAATTCTAAAACCCCTTGAGACACGAATTGAAAAATTATTTTTCTTATTAATGAGCGCATGATACTATCCCTCAAACTCACCTGGTAACCATAATCGATATCGACTGCAAATAATGCATCTCTACCCTACCAACAGGTCTTAACCATCAGTAGAGGCGAGAGCATATAGTAGTATGTACAATTGTTCTCATATACGATTGTGTCTGTCTATAGTCATTCCACCTGAATTTCCACATTTTCCATATTTTTGCGCGTTTTTTCTGAGGTCTCTGAAAAAAGAAACACAAATATGGGGGTACTGTACTCCAGCCGATAGATAGGCCCTCGATTGTACCTACAGTTCTCTGCCAATGTTATCGATGCAGACCAAACTTTAAATAATTGTGAATAGTTACTTCTTGATATATTCTTTTCTCTAGATCACCTCATTCATTCTGTCATTATACATATTGTTGTATTTCACAAGATTAATAAGACTCATCTTGCATTTACCATACCAAGAATAGGTATCCACTACCATAAGTACCAGACAACCTACTCTATGAATAAAAAATGTAATCAAACATCTGCTCTATATGGGCACAATATTCCAACAATAAAAATTGCACTACCTGCGGAATACAATGAATAAATATTAATGATCCCAGCAACTGGACAACCTCCTCCATCATCAACATCACTAGTAGACTGTTCAAGAATATTTTTTACGATCACATAATTCTTGAGCCAATCTTTTTCTCTTGTTCCTTGAGTATTTTTCATTGCCCAGAGAAGGAAAGTTATAAGGGACAACAGAAAAAGGTTGGCTCAAGAATGACGTGATAGTAAAATCGATTCTTGAACCAAGAATTAAGTTTTCAGCTAAAAGGACGTTTTTCTGTTAGTGTATTATAACCCATTATGCATTGTTTCTACAAAAGCGCTCCCAAACCATAAATCAAGTAGCCGAATGGGTATTATTTGCCCCATCCGGCAATTAAGCCCTCAGACGACACTAACAAAAATCTATGAATATTTTGTCATGACGCATTCTTCCTTCTAGGTCAACTCATTCAATTTACCGCATTATATTAATTTCTACCCAATACAATTCAATGCTATATGTACAATGAAGAGAATACATGTCAACTGCCTTAGATACGAGACAACCTTCACTATACTAACAAAAAATATGCCCAAACAACTGCGATACATTGCGTCAGAATACCGAACAATGAAAAATTGCACCGCATTCGTAATAAAATGGATAAATATTAACGATCACAATAACTGGACAAGCTCCGCCATTATAAACATCAACATTGCAACGAATCGTGCATTGAATCTTGCACAATTCCCTGAAACCGCAAGTCAAATACTTCAATTATCTCTTTTGCCCATTATCAATAGCAAACCCTAATGAAATAAACATAATGAGGATGGAATAATATACTAGAAATCGCCCGGTATTTGAAACCCATCTGTCACAATGCACCGAGGGCCTCACCATGTGCTTCCTTGTACCGGACGTCATTACTGGAAAATTATTGGCTAGTTCGGAGGACACTATCTCCCACCAGTTCCAACCTCGCTCATGGACAAAATATTTCCCGTTACAGGTATGCTCTGCCAGGTGTTGGAGCATCCATGGGAATTATGCTGATAACTCATCACAATTCTCACGGTGGTCCAACAAATGAGACAATAAAAACAAAATCATCGATCGTTAATCGTCTTTCATGTTGTCATCGCAATTTGCAAATATTAATCATTACAGTAGGAAGATCCCACATCAATTATTAAAATCACAAACAGGATTTGAAGATTTCGATGATATTATCAATCCAGTCTATCTATTTGTTCATAACTAATTAATTGTTTATGGGTCAAAATGGTAGAAAATGTTGATGTATAAAAATATATAGTTAAATATATTTGATTATATAATCTTCCCTTGTAAATATCACAGTTGCAGATATTGGAGATGAAAAGAATACTCCACTCGGTAATAAAAAATGTTATTTAAAAATTTAGTAATTCTTGAGTTTAATCAAGAGTCGTCATATTTTGAATCCTACACTGAGGGAAAAATCTTCTTTGGGCAAAGAAAATATACTTGGTGCAAGAAAATATCCTCTTGTCAATTTTCAATATCGTAAAATCTGCTTATCAATCATTCAGTTGTCGTATTGATAAAAAAAACTTTTTCTACAGGGTGGGATTCTCTTATCCCGAGCGAACTTTCCGGTATTTTCGAGACTAGAAAAGAAGTTCTCGTCATAGATTCATGTAATCTGCACTGTATTTAGATTT
>JAPYZN010003324.1:0-14954 GCA_030522865.1 Psyttalia lounsburyi | reverse complement strand
GTGTTGCTCCGGCGGACATCCAAGCTAAGCAGCGTTGAGCTGGGTTAGTACTTGGATGGGTGACCGCTTAGGAACATCTCGCTCGCACAAAAATTACGGTCGGTAGGCACGGTGTAGCGGCTTAGTGTATTCATTTAGTCAGTGTGACAGATGAATACATTAGGGCACTGCACAATCGGCCGGCTGTGCGACTGGGGGTTTACATGGTTTCCCGTGCAGTCCTAGCTCGAATGGGGCACAGCTAGGTGTAAGACGGCTATGATACCGCAGATAATAAGGAGAGGAAAAGTGGGAGGGAGAAGCAGGCATTTTCTCAAACCAAGGCAATGACAAATAAAATATAAATACATATGTAAATATCATCAAGAATAATATTCTGAACCTCATAAACCATTGGACCCTCTGATGTTGGGATGATTGCTATTTACTCTATAGCAAATTGTCGCGTACTACTACTACGAAAAGGAAATTATTTTCAAACTGTGACCCCTATATACCATCCCCATCTAAGTGACACTTTATTTGTTATACAAATACAATTTACCTAAATTCTGTCAAGAAATACACTCCAGCTTCCTGCAGCACCGATGCCAATTGGTGATCTTTTACGTTTTTGATGATCACACAACTCATCAGATTTCTCGTTGTTTTGCTGAGTGTCCCATGATCGCGATAATGAGCTATAATTGTTTTGCCGTCCGTTCCACTTTGCAGCAACAATCGGTAGATAGGCTGAAAATTTTAATTATCTGCAAATAAGAGTTGCCACACAGAGTATGAATGGAAAAGGAATTAATAAAAAAAAAATAACAAATGAATAAATAAAAAAATTGAAAGGGAGCAAAATTGATAAATAAATAAATCAAGAATAATAAATGACCAAATAAACCGTTTCAATTTACTCACATTATTTCTTTTTGTTGGATTATCGAAATATGTTGGGTCCGCCTCGAGACAAAAAAAAGAGGAATGTGAATGATGGTCGTAACAATTATTTCAATTGATCTATTTAATTATTAAACCAATGACAAAATCAAAACATGCGGGATTGAGAACAGATATGAAAAAATGAATTAATTTTCCTTACCATTGTAATTGACTGCTGTGGACAAAAAAAATTGAATGAAAGTTGATCAGGAATCTATTCAAACGAGTAAATAATTAGAGGTTAACAAAACACCCACAGGACAGCGAAAAAGAATATGAAATTAGCGGGTGATAAAGTTCCATGCAATTGAGGGAAATAGGCTGAAGAATCATATGATATACTCACTGTTACGGTTCACAATCCTTTGCACGTTATCTTTAATTATTTTCAATGAATTCTTTTCATTGATTTCAAAAAATTTCGCTCAAATGAAATCACTTCGCACGTGAAGAAAGTGCCGGTTAGATTTTCCTTTGTTTTTGGCACACTACGCATTTCCGAATTTGGCCGACTATCGCCGATGATGCGTTGAATGTGACGAGCGAGGAAGGGGAGGGGAGCACCGATGAAGACAATTTTACCATTCTGAGTGATAAAAATTGGGATTCTGAGTGGTAAAAATTCTAATGAGGAACCATCCAGAGTATACAATGGATATTAAATTTTCGGCGTGATTCAGGGTAAAATTCATTAGCATCGGTTCGGCGAATAATCGATAATTGTAATGATCCTTTTTCTTGTGCCTTATCAAACAAGAAAATGTTTTTTAAAATAAGTTTTAACGGTATTTGGGGAAAAACTATTTAGACCCAGAAAATTACTGTTCAGATGATCAAAATTACTACCAGAACTACAAAATTGTTTCTCTTGATTGGAATTTGTCTATTGTCTTGCTATAGAAAGAAACCAAAAAAGCCTAATGGTACAAGGTTACCGTGCTGGAATACTAATTTTTCTTCAATTTTTTTCGCCGTGTACGTTTTGAATTTTTAGATAAATGCCATCAACTTTTTTGGACTAATTGAACTGTAATTCATAGTTTTCCTGGATTTCGTTTTATGAAACATTGAATTTTCAATTATAGAATTGCTTAAAGTTTCACTTGCACCGAAATCGATAAAGGGCAACAAGAGAAATAGAAATGAAAACGAGGTATTTGATGCGTTTTGTCTATTTAATTTCTAAATAATTAATTTGGTTGCTCCTTTCTGACTTTTCTCAAGATACAGATATTTACGTGACTTCAGATAAGAAACCAATTTGTTTTCTTCAGGATTAACAATTTTGCATCGAGATTTTAAATTTTTTAGGCCACTGTCCAATTCCTTTGCACCATCCATCCTAATGGTTATAAACATCGCATGTTTTATGATACCCACGTTACCCAGAGACACAGAGCCCCCTTGAGTCAGCATATATGTTCAATGTAAACCTCGATCGGCGTTAGGACGTGGTGAGGATTACGTATCGTTCAATACTGCTCATACTGATTTACGGGCGTTGCTTACGCCATAGGAAACTCTACCAATCCTACCCCTGCCCGGATATCGGGGTAGCATCGAAAAGGCCTGGCATCTCTCAATACCTATGCCCCGACTGGTCGGTACCAGTCGATGCACAGATTTACGAGGGGAATTAACGCTTGCGTATCCTGAATCCACAGAAGTCACTTTGTACACTCGACTTGCTGTCACCACAGCACCCCCACACAGTCTTTCCGCACCCGGACACCACTGCCACCAGTGTCAAAAGGTTCAGTACTATCGCATTACGTTGTAATCTGAGGTAATTACAGGCCTCACTTCGAGAAACGTGACCTGGGACGTTCAGAAACTCGAAATTCTCTATTCGACATTTTTCGAATTTTGGTGAGGGGCTGTTATACAATTGCTCCTAAAATATAAAGATACAGGTGTTGTTATTCTTAACAGTGACTCTGTCAGTGAAATTTCCATGTATTTTGGGCATAAGCATTTTGGAGAAATAGTAAAAAAAATCATTTTCAAATTTTTTTTGACTGGCTGACTTTTTATTTTCCAACCGTGCGATTTCAGCAGATTTTCGGCTGGGTGAACACATTTTCGACGATATCTCCAAAACTATTGATCCTATCGCCTCGGGGCTTGGTCCATTCGAAAAATGAGCTCATTTTCCATCGATATAGTGTTCAAAGTTGAGCATACTTTCGCGCCCCAAAATTTAGAAGATCACGTGACTGATGACATCAAGCCATCAGTCCAGCAACGACAGAGCGGCAAACACACACACACACACACACACACACACACACACACACACACACACGACTCTAAAACGAGAACACTCTTCGTGAAATCACCGTACGAGCAACCATTCGGCAACACTCCTCGTGCTCACTTATTACTTTATTCAACACTTGTGGTAAATCAACAAATCATTCACACGGTAAATCAACAAATAACCCACTTTTAAATCAACACTCTTTTTTGGATAAATCAACGCCTAATTTATGCAGTCCGTTTTTTTATATATCGATTTAAGTAATCGAAGGAATTGATATCGTACGCTATTTGAATATACGCATTTTCCTGGACAATCAACACAAGTGTTTGTGTGCAATTATTTAACTCAACCACCTCATCAATCCTTGTTCCTGGGAAACCGTCGGCCGGTCCGACTCAACACAACTAAAAGTCTGAAAAATCAGCTCTACTTTTAACAATAGCGTCCAGGCAAGTTTTCAAAATGATTTTTCAACCTCTTTTTTTGGTAATTTTAAGAATTTCAGAAAAACTGATTTGAAAAATCACTTTAGAAACATGCCAATATCCTATCTCCACGGAAAAAAGTCCAGAAAAAAGTACGAAAAGTTCTATAAAAAAGTACGTCACTGTTCCGTAATTTTTACGAAATATTGTTTTGACTCGCAGATTACGGAACTGACACGTCATTTTTATTGAATTTTTCTCTCCGTGCACTTTTCGAATGGGCGCAACCTCGGATAGGATTAATAGTTTTTGAGATATTGCCAAAAGAGTGCCGATTTTGGTAAAAATCGGCAGAATGGGGACCTTTGATTCTCCTTGTAAACTTCGAAATTAATTGAAAATAAAAGAAACATCCCATTGTCCTCCTTTGTGCTGCCACCTATATTGAAACAAAATAAAATCTCTAAAACGGAAAAGCAGAGATCAGAATTCAAATTTAGAAAATTTCCCAGAAACTGAGAAAAACATTTTGCGACAGAAGAAGCAGCAAAAAAGTCGGGTCGCAGATCAAATTTTGTTTTGCCTTTTCTTCTGTTGTGAAGTTTTTTTCTCAGTATCTGCAATATTTCGTAAATTTCAATTCTGATTTTTTATTTTCCACTTGTGACATTTGACTTTACTCTTTTTGAATTGTTTGTTGTTTTTGCTCCGTTTTCATTTTGTTTATTCAGTCCATTAACCATTGTCGGTGGGGATTTTTACTTTAAATTTTTCAGTTCTCATACTCTTTCTTGTCTAATTTGTCCGTTTTTATCATTGTTGTCAACCAGTTATTTTACCATTTATATATATATATTTTTTTTTTATTTTTACTCACCTTCGCCTCATGTTACAACCTCCCACGAGCCAAAAACACCATAACGCACATGTTGCATAATATACTAATATTTTATCATTTTTATTTTAGAATCTTCAAATCGTCATTTTTTATTTAAATTTGTATTGGAACAAACTTTTTATCTATATCATACCCAATAAAGCTTCAAATTCGCTGATGCTCTCATGAGAAGTTCAGCAATTCTCGGTTGAACTTTGGCGCTTAATATTTCAAAAACCTTGATTAGCATATGGCAATTCACTCACTGGAGAATTTCGGTTTAATATTTTCACCGTCTCAAAATAATTTTTTTAACATGCGTTATATAGAAATACAAAATATTTGATCAAATATCTGGCTACGTGATTAGGATAGGAATGTTCTCTTTCTTCCTGATCTAAATAGTCAGTTTGTTTTATCCCGGGCCAGATGTCCCCAACTCGGTACCCGAGTTAGGTATGACCCGGGTCTGAATTTTCCTCCTTCAATTCTATTCCAAATCTGTAAAATGTGTGAATGCGTCTGGGGGCGAGTCTGGGGGCGAGTCTGGGGGCGCTTGGGGCTCAAAAACTATTGAATAAATTAAATAGAGTTGAATGAAATTAATTAAATTAAAAAATTAAATTTAATTACCTTAAACAACGGAAAGACCGGTTCTGATTTTTCCTCATTATGAACCATAAATACTAAATTCCTATAATAGTAATTCTTGTCCTCCTCTAGCTCGGTTTTTTCTACTTTCCCCAAAATTTGTTTTTTCGCACCAATTTTCCCCCAAACTTCTCTCATTATTCCACAAAATGAATATTTTATCCAATCCAATTAAGCATTCCTTCCACTCACATCCGTTTCCGTCCGGTAATTTTGCAAATGGACTCCGCGGAAATGCCTCGGGTCCCTTAATTGCAGAGGTTCACGAAGAAATGGAATGATGGAAGGCTGTGGATGCTTTGTAGGGTGTCCAGAAAATACGGTGAAATCTGACCGCACCAAAGGATTCACAAATGCTGAGGGGCCGCAGACGTTGAGTACCCAGTGGTTCCTGCCTGTCCCTCTACTTGGTGCCCAAGGTTTGACTATGGACAATGACACGTATATACCACCAGTGTTCATTTAGCCTGCACTACCTGCACCTTCTCCTCATCCCTCAGCCTTTGCCCATTGTACATGAACGACTCGAGAGACTCATCCGCATATATACAGAGAAATGCCCCTTGGACTCGCTTTGTCCTCTCGTATACAGGGTACACGGAGCAATATCCTCAATTCGTTTGTCCTCCGATCCGAGTGATTGCTCGTACGTCTTCTGAGATCGATTTCTTGACTCTCGCAGACATTTCCAAATGGCTATGGCTATGGTATTGTCGTTGCAATGTTGGAGAAGCTGTATTGGTGATGCTGAATGCTCCAATAATGCTGGAATGAATTTTTTTGTTGAAGGGTTTCGTTGATTTTTTTTTTAATTTCTTTATTTTTTCGAGTTGGAGATATTTTCATTTAGTTCGGGTGGACTGACGAACGGCGAGGGTACATCTATTGAATCCAGTCAAAGGCATTTCTTGTCTTTTATTAGTTCAATTGAATTATTCGCTTCAAAAGTTGGAAATTTTCCGCAGCACGACAGCGAGAAATTATTTATTTCAACTGAATACTCAATGAAATTCAAAAGACTTATGGAGGCGAGAACTTTTCAGGTCACGGGAATTTTCAATCCAAATATAAATGCTTACTTTTATATTCCACTAATTAACTAGTACAAAAAACATGGAATTATAGGCGCAAGTCTGATCGCTAAATATTTCGATCTTTCGAAAAATATCTCTCGTGTCGGCCATTATATTGTGGCGAGGGTAGAATTTCTATTTTTCTAAATATACTCAAATAAGCAATTGTTTAGCAATTCAGTTAGGATGAAGTATAAAATATCACTGAATCGGTTATATTTTACGCCCACGGACATTTGTACCCGAAAATTTTTAATATATTGTAATTAATATTTCAAAAATCTTCAATTTAGCAATATTAACTTTTCTTAAATTGGTAATTTTTTATCCCCGATTTGGAAGGATTTCATTTTTTATACATATGAAAAAGATATTACCGAATTGCTAATTTTCACGATTTGGTCGAATTTTGTTTTCTGTGGCAAAAAATATATTCAACCCTTCATTTTCCTCAGGCAAAAACCACCGGAAATTGTTGGTTACGGTCAGATATTTTGCAAGGTCCATAACCCCTAAATTCCCCGGGATTACCCATAATGAGTTTCCTAGACGTATTGATTCTCTCGATTACTTTTGCGAAAAAACCGCTCCACTGGATCTCTCTATCTCTCCTGTGAGGTAATATCGCCCCGGTGCAATTACACCAGCGGAGGGATGTAGGGCCCGTTCGTCGGCTTCCGCCTTCCGGCGCCTTCTTTCAGATCCCCTTTCGCTCGTTCTTTCTCTCTCTGCCCCTCCTCGTTTATACCGCCGACTGTAAAACGCAGCGTTAACTCGTCCCTTCGCTGCTCCTATTACGACCCTTACACCGCATCCCATTACTCGTGATTATTGCGAGGGATGGGAAATTTTCCATTTTTTTATGTACTATGGTGTAATAATGGATATTAACAATTCTATTTCGTTCAGTTGGAATTTCAATAAAATTTTTAATTAATTTTATATACATTCGTTTATTGCTCAATGTCGTTATTGGATTGCGATAAAAAATTACATAATAATGTCAAAAAGTTTTTTATAGCTACAGAAACTAATACTCTTGCAAAAATAAATAAAGCAAAAAAATGCGAATTTTTATTTTTAGGTTAAATGATGTATTGTCATTCATTATTCATTAACTTTATTTATCGATATTTTGGTAACTTCAGTTTTTATTTGGAATTACTGAAGTCCCTTATTTTTGGTGAATCACAAATTTTCAACTTTTTCTTCGGAATTTTCAACCTCTTAAGCCAATTTAGCAATTCTTTTTGTTTCACGGGAATTTTTTTTTTCAATTCTATCTTTTCAAGGGAATTGTTGATACAAAAACTCAATTTTCTGCTCACAAAATTTCCATTACATCGGCGAATCGATTATCCTGGAATTACATCGACTCTCGGGTATGAAACCGGTAAGACAAGCATCAGACATCAGCACAGAACATAATGCAGGATATACCTACGCCAGATAGAGTCGAGAAGTGAGAGAGAGGGAGAGAGAGAGAGAGAGAGAAAAGTGGAGGGGGATCAAAGGTAACAGGGGTGGTGAAGTGACAAGAAGGCTATCTATTCCTCCAGCAGCTTGCTGGATTCACTTCTGCACCCTCCGGATATATTGAGTATCGATCGTCTGCTTTTATCTCCTCCACCTCAAGTTCACGATTTACGATCTCACTGTATACAGCGTTCTCATAAACTCGGATATATAAACGTACTGCTAGTCTGACGATCCTGTTATTGGTATTATTATTGGGAATTTGAGAGGGAGGAGGCTCATCCCTCACCAGGACTTGAGCTTAATGCCGGGAAGATGAGTTATTAAGAGAATGGATTGCTTGTCAATTTTTTTTCTCTTTTATTTTTTGTGGGCTTTACATTCTGTCTAATCCAATATCATCTTGATGAAATATCGGAAAATATTTGATGGAAAATTCAGGGGAAATAATAGAGGATATTGGTAGTTGGGAGATTAATTGTTGAGAAAAAAACATTTTTTCTCCATTTTTAAAATCGTCGAAGTAAACAATGACAAATTTTCGCAATTATCACAAAAAAATGGAAGTAAAAAAAGAGTTTAAGTTGAAATGTACAATCACAGTTTGAGATATTCATAATAAATTACAATGAAACAATTTCCATTTGCGATTAGAAGGTTTCACGTTCATTACAAGTTCCTCAGGAAGTTCAAGGAGATTTCTCATTAAACATTCAGAGTTTCACGCAGACATCAATGAGACTTGTAAATTTCAGAATTATTGTTCTTGAAATTGTATTTTTTAATTTCGGACCGTATTTCCACCGTATGCTCTCGAATTTCCCCTCTCTCTCCACATCAATTCCAAGAATTATTCCTCTGTTTATACTCGCGTGTTTCTTCTACACATTATACACCATAAAATTTACAGTTGTAGAAATATTCTCTCTAGTTTCGATGGGGCACTACAGTCCAACTAACTTACTGAGAAACAAAAAAGTTGGCGAGCGTAAAAGAAAAAGACAAATCTGACCCCCAGGAGAAAACAACCGACGACGAACAAAAGTAGACCAGATTACCTGGAGGGTACTCTGAAGCGATTTACTAACTTTACCGAAAAGTCCGTCTGCTACGGCCAAATTACATAAATAAATCAGGCGCTAACTACCCACTCAGCGCCTGTGACGACCATCTCGGCCCTCTTTTTTCACCTTTCTCACTCTTTCTCGCGTTAGACGGTAGCCCTTTGGCTCACCATAATGCATACAATGTGCACCCGGTGACCAAGTTGTTGCCTCGGAACAATGTACCTCGGGCACTAAACACTGCCAAGAGCACTTCCACTCCTTTTCCCCAACCGCAACGCTGTGTTTTGCGCGAATACGACTGTTGCGTTTCTCCTCTCGCTGTGGCGCACGTGTGACCAACCAGCGGCTAGATACGACCTTGCGACACATGTACTTAGGACGTTGACCTTTACCTCTACGAGGGGAAGTGTTGGGGCCGTATCGAGGATGATGAACCGGGTGCGGGGGTTCTTTTTCTATGATGTATTATTGATGAAGTCTGCAAATTATTTATTTTGGGAATTACGTCGGCATTGGAGTGAAATGCCGCTTCTCATGAAAATGACATTGCACCCTTCAATTTTATAGATGGACGTCCATTCATTACAGAGACTGCTACATTTTTAGACGATACTTCTCATGGGGTGAGTTTGATGACGTAGATTATGAATATTTTAGGAAGTATTTTTTCGTGGCGTTGGAGATCGTTATGAAAACATTGGAATTTTGTGAGCTGTTTGGAATGATGTTCAGAAAGGGGTGAAACTACTTTGCACAAATAAACTCGATTGTAGAAAATATTCTCTTGTCTGTTTGAGTGGAAGCTTAACTCAGACGCATAGCATTGCTTAATTAACAGAAACTCCACGCTAGATATTTCTTGAAAATTAAGCAATAATTTTATTGGCATTTTCACTACTGTCAATACGAATTCCATTCCAACAATAGGAATCTCATGAAATCTCGTATTCAATTTGAAAATTCATGGATCAGTGAATATGTTTATATGAGGTTGTCTTATTAGTTATTATATCGTCAGACTATCAAAATAATCGGAATATTTCCCTATATCTTTGTTGCAAAGAAATGAAACTGTCAAGTTTAGCAGTTAAAAAATTTCTGCAAAAGTTGATACTTTCGTTCGTTTTCAGGGAAGCTGGAGGAGAATATTGCGATTAATATTGATGGTCCGGGGAGCCAAACGGAGGGCATTATTCGAGGTCACAACTAGGTTGTCCTTCCCAAATCGATTCATTTTTACTAAATTTTCATCAGGTAAAATATTCAGATGGTTAGAAATAAATGAGGAGCCATTATACAATTATCGGATGCAATTTTCAGAAGCTAATGTGTAATATACGCAAAAAATATTAACAAAAGTCGATCATGCAACATGGGATACTGCGCTGCGATTGGCTGAAATCCAGTCACGGAAAATTCTCGTTGAAATTTCACTGACATCTATGTTTCCCAAAATATTCTATAATTTACGTTGTCAGTCACCGAAAAATTTTCGTTTCAACCAATCCCGTGAGAATTGATTGGTAAAAAAACATTTGGTTCTTCAAAATGAATGAAATGAATGAATTGTAAAATTTTTTCTGGACACTCCAGAAATAATTATCTTACGGTTCACATCAGAACATAAATAATTCCTCCCCGATTTTTTAATTCGCCCCGAAACGCTTATTTTCTTTCCCTCTCAACCTCACTCCATGAGTTCCACCCGACCCCCACACGTTCTTCCCTCAAATGATTATTTTGGCACTTAGCCCTCTAAATATTGTCTGAAACGATTGTATTTACCCCAGCAATCAACTTCTCAATAGAATCCAAGAGGTTACCCAACACCCTCTGATTCCCCTCCCCTCTCCGAATCTGTGTGGTTACCCGACGGCCAATAAAACCAAAAGAGTCCTCGCATTTCCCGAAGAAAGAAAGGAAGAGTCGTTTCGCGAGGGTGCGAACGATACAGAGGGGGTCTCAAGGTCGAGTTATATCCCTTTTACAGCAGAGCGTATACTTTTTTTCTCCGTCCATAAAAGTGCGAACTTACACTCACAAAGGGATTTTGTCGTATCACCCCCGTTGAAACTTCCTTTGCTCGCATTTTGTGTACTTTTATTATTATATATATATATATATTTTTTTTTTTTACTTTTATCTACCTGCCTTCGTCCTGCCAGTCTTTTGAGCTCTCGCTCTCTCTTTCTCTCTCGTCTAGTCGGGGCGCTTTGCCCAATGGCGCGTACCTCATGCACCCACCTCTTGTCATAAAACTGTGTATGAGCGACACACAAAGGCACGGGGTTTTCATGAGCCCATAGCAGCTTGAGAACGTTTGAACCAATGAGGCAGCTGTGTTTTCTTCTCGCCTTGTCAGAAAATACTCCCTATTGATTTCTGTCGCGTTGATTCAGATGTGGGAAATGTATATTATTATTAAGGCCCGGGTGTAATAGTTCGTAGCCTCGAAATCGCCGTGACTAATTGCAAGAAAAACAATTATTAAATCATGAGCAAACATCATTGCGGACCTCCATACATGATTTCTGCAGGTCAGAAATTAGATCTACTGATGATTTGATCAGTATTTCACGTGTAATCAGGGGCGTCGATTTTGAGGTGATAAATTATTACACCCGGGCCTTAAAGGAGAGTATCAACACTTTTTTTTCAAAACATTTTTCGCAGATAATTTTGGTGATTTAAATAAAATGTATTCTAAACTTGAAAAAAAAGGAGATAAGTGCACAATTTTCGCAATTTAATAGAGATATCAATGACCAAAATTACGAAATTCTTTGACCCAGTTGATGGCGCATCGGAGATTTTCATCTAAAACAAATACATATCTTCAAAAAAAAAAACACTATCCAGACATTTCTGAGATATTACTCTCCATTAAAAATGAAAAAGAAAAAACTGCTCAAATACCCTAATTCAATTTTCCTCTGAAAATATTTTCTCACCCTCTCCATAATCGCCATAACCTGATAATATAATTTCCACCGATCTAAATTGAATAACCATAATTCAATTTCCATTTTTACCCGGAGCTTTGAACTCCAATCACCTCCTAATTTCAATTACTCTCCACTCACTCTCGAAAATCTTCATATCTTCAGGTACCTAAAAATAATCGTTCAAATTGAAGAAGAAAGACGTCACAGTCGGAGAATCGGTGGAACGTTCCAAAACCAGACAACAAATTAACGTAATTAGAAGAGCTGGGAAAGAGAGTTGGATTTGAGCCGAAATTAGACTGGTACGTGACCCTAGCGTATTCGGCGCCTCTTCTCTCCACTTCCCGTGCCCTCGCCCCTCTCTCCCCACACCCTCACTTGAACACCTCCTCTCCCCTCCCGCCGCACCGCTCCCCAAGACTGAGCTTTCATTTGACGCACGATAGTAAGACGGATGGAGATCTCTCACTTGTCGCCTTGCTATAAATGCAATTGCAACCGAAAATGATACGCAACCAGTGCTAACGTACGTGGAAGAGCATGAATGACTGTCTGCCCTGGCAGAGCCTCGCCCGGGTACTGTCTGGCGCGTCTACAAGATGAGTCATCGCAACTCTGGCCACTCGATGGCATCGGGGAGGAGTGAAGATATTTTATTTTCGACGCGACAGAGTCGAGGTGAGAGAAATAAGATTCGTAGTCTGACCTGTTGTTGTCTAGTCTGGCCAATGCCCCCACGACCTCGCTTGAACCACATACGACGACCTAATTATATTTGCTAACATCGGGAGAGGCTGTTACAGAGGATATTACGTTTTTATGTAATTAAGGGGTGGGAGGAAGGAGTAATAGGGGGTTAATGGAGATAAGTTATTTTTGCAGAGAGGTCGGGAAGAGAGAATTTGGGCGAAATTGTTTTTAGGGGAAGGGAATTTTATTTCTACCTCATAGTCAGCAAATAAAAAGGAGATTTTCATGTGAGACTTACTATCGAAAAGTAATACTTTAACCAATTTTAATGGACCTTAAAAAATGTCAACTTAAAATTTTTCAAAGCCTCAATTTTCGATTTACAAATATCTATTTATCTTCAGAAAGTCTGGGTTCTAAAATTAATTCTAAATTTTTCTAAAATTAAATAGCTTTCTTCAAAGTTATTTCTTCTACGAGACGAAAATGGAGATCTCTTTTGCAACCAATCGTCTCGCAATATAATTAATCTTTCTCGAATACATTTTTTTTATAGTTTACAAATTATTAAAAATAATAATAAATGCAGGTGCTTCTGTGGCTTCATTTTATTGGAAAAGTAACTTGATACGAATACGGAGTTTTAATTGGGAATAATTTTATTTGCTCGTGTAATGAATGTGAAAGTTGAACTGAAAGTGGAGTGATGGGTAATTTTGTTGAATAATTGGTTTGAAATGTTCTGTGGAAATTAATTTCCATTAAATTTTAATGGTTTTTTTATAATGAGAAAATGATTGACTTGATTGAAATTTAATTAAAACCTGGATATTGAGGCAATCGGATATGAATTATTCAGTAAATGCACAAAAGAAAATAATACTATTTCATTCTGAACCGACGACGGTGGCCGAGTTGGTTAAGGCGCACGCCCGGACGGCGGAGCCCGCATGGAGGCATGGGATTTTTAATCTATCGGAAACCGTCGAACAGGAGTCTAGACACCAAGAATCATTGGGGAAAAAGTTTCCCTGATGAAGCTTGGTTGAGTCACCGGGAGAGTCTGTACATGGAGTACAGCTCCTGGGGTACAATGCGACATGGTTGGAGAGGAAGACGGCCCATGATACCGCAATTGTAAAAAGCCTGATCGGCTATATATGGATAATAAATAATAATAATACTATTTCATTCTGGCCATATAATGGTTTCACCAGTGAATAAAAATGATAGATTAGTTAATTTACGCATATCGCCATTGACAAGTAGCATGAAATAAAACTACTGGGCGCCAAAAAAAATGTGTTAAACTTACCAAGAATTTACAAAGTCTCAATAACAACAAGATCTAGATTTGGTAGAATATAGGTCTTTTTTCGTATTAAAAATTTGTAGCTCTTGACTTTGAAGAGCAGAATATTTGACGTAACGGAAAAAAACATCCGTCAAGAAATTTTTCAATTGTCCAAAAGATGATGGCAATTGATTCATAAGAAGAAAGATTTTTATCAAAGCCAGATCAAATGGTTTTTTTATTCACATCGTTTGGATTTCAGATTAAATATACATGAATGTATGTATTTGTTTGTATATATATACATTTTTCAATGGATTTCTTTGAGATTTTTAGCTTTTAAAGATTATAGAGTTCTTTGTGGACTAGATATATTGAGAAGAGACTCCCATCTATCAAAAATCCTTTCCATCCACTAATCCCACCATCCTACTATAAAAATAGTAACGTATATACCATATGGACCGTGACGTCGGTTTGCGATTCGTGTGAGTTACCAGCCCTCGCCAGGCGGTAAAGCAGTACTCGGCTCGCCTCGTCGCTGCCGTACCGACGCCTCGTGCTCTGAACTTCACACTTATTGCAAACCTCCTTCTACGGTCCTTATGACATAATATACTAATTTTTCTCAATGGGAGGTATTTCTAAAAACGCCCTTTTTATAAAAAATATTTTGTCTTCATGGATAACCACCAAAAACTATAAATTTCACTTATAACTTTTCATCATTTTCTTTGAGAATTTTATGATCCATTTTGTCAAGAGAAGGAATGGAAGAAGGCCGAGAATTGATGGATCAAATAATAGACCCTATTGATTTTTCGGTTGCTCTCGAGTCCTCCATCAGAGAAGACCCATTTATTCTCTCGGAATTCCGCTGGGTTTGTTTACATCTGTGATCGCTCTATTGAGACTCAAGAGCGAGGACTTTTCCATTCCTCAGAAAATTCAAGAGTTTTGTGAGGACTCTTCGCTTTATTTACATTGTTGAAAGGTTTCGGTTAATTTCGACGTCAGCATAAAACTAATGTCAACAGATATTTTTTTCATTCGGTCAATTCAATTCATTTTTATTTACTTATAGCCCAGTGATTTTCCCGCAATATATAGAGTATAACCATGGGGACTTCTGTTCGCCTTCGTATGGTAATTAAATGATTTATTGATCTCCCCGAGATGAAAAATACGGAGTCTCCCTTGACGTGAGGGACTGTCGTCTCTGTCCCCCAACAGTCCCCCTCCGCGCCAAACTAGGGACTCTTGGGG
>JAPYZN010003320.1:0-11674 GCA_030522865.1 Psyttalia lounsburyi | reverse complement strand
GAATTAGGTCGTCTGCAGACAATCAATTTTCCGTTGTTAAGTTTCCTATCGGTATTGTGCAAATAGTCTCCATTCTTCCGAATAACAGCAATAATTTGCAGATCCGTTCCATTAGCCCCCTTTGTAGAGATTTTCCAATTTTTAAATTTTTTTCTAATTGCTACTGTTTTGAAGACATTTGTGAATTAACCAAAAACATTTGCTAATTACAACTTTTTTTAAAAATGATTTTTTTTTAAATCGGCTCAAAAAAAAAGGTATTATCCCCCTTATCTCATAATTTTGTTTCAATTTCGATTCCAATCAATAGGAAAACGTTTGAAGATATTTGCGAATTATTAAAAAGTAATCAATTTAATACCATTATTGTAGAAATTAACAATTTCCTACTCCGAACCCGCCAAACGCAGTAGCCATATCGGTCTAACATGGCCGCCCAGTCATCTCAGCTGTCAATCTTCATTTTGGAGCAAGTGTAATTTCGGAGCAATGTTGGTTAAATGTTTTATTGGAGAGTGCAACAAACAAATAATTATTCATTTAATACATGTCAGTATTTCTTGCTATATTCAAAAGTGCAGTGAAGTGAATAGTGCCTAGAATTTTCAGGAAGACCTGTCAGTCCATTACGAATTTATTCGTCCCGTGTATTTGTTGCTATATATTAAAAAATCATAATTTTTCACGCAGTCTTTTTTTCTTCACATTAATTACGAATTAACTATTTTATTTCTGAACAAATAAAAATTGGAGACAAATGTTTCTTTCGACTTCCATGAATACCAGAAGTAGAAGAATCATTTGATACATCATATGTTGACACATCTTATGAATGTCTTTCTTTGATTGACTGAAAAGCAGAAGAGTGGCTGCTGTAAACTTAGAAAAAACAATCAAGCTGACGTTAAGTGTTACCAATTGCAAAAAATACAACTAAATGAGGAATTAAATTAAAAATTCCATGTGAATAAAAACGCAAATCTTCAGACAACATTTTCGTAGCAAAAAGGTTTATTGAATAAAAAAATAACTTCGTATGTCAATAATCGTGAACTCACGTTATTCTGAAATCAATAATATGAATGTACAGCGTGAATATTTACGAGTTATATGGATCGGAACGAAAAAATGCTTTTTCAGATACTCAAATAATAAAATTTCCCAAATCAACAAATAGACCTTTTGAATATTCATGTCATATCACACTTTAACGTTTTTTCATTATATATTTCTTATATATAAATATCATGCGATAACCCTCTATAAAATATAATCAAATAATTGACAATCAAATAATTTGAAAATGCTCGGCGTTTTTGGCAAAGACAATTGCCACAAATTACTGGCTGAATCCTCGAGGTCCAGTATCTGGATTCCATTTTCTAATCCTTGTTGAATCTTTTCAGAGAATAAAGCGATTAATAAGTCGGTTCTATCTACGAATTCAGCATCTTCAAAGGGTATATCTTTCAGAGTGGCAATAAAACTGAGTAATTTATCATGCGACAGTTGCATGGATTGGACATAATTTAGATCATTGATTGCTGTACTGAATAGAATATTGACAATTGAGTCGAAAATTGAAGTATTGGTCAAGCACAGAAGATTCTTGGTAACTTCTATTTCACGTCCGTAGGACAATTTTGCATTGTTTCCGGTGATGGGTGTCGGCTCATAAATCTCTTTTTTTGGTGGTGAAGGTGATGGAGTGAGACTTGCGTCAAAGTTATTCGATGAATGAAGTTGCTTTTTTAGAAAAGAAGGAGGCGTCAGGGTGGTAAACGTCGTAGGAGGCGACAATCTCCTGTGATAGCTTTGAAATGGATTTTCTGGGCTAATTTCCGTCTCCTCAGGACAAAGCTCATCTTTAGAGGACTGAAGTTGATTGTTGCGGTCATTACCGGTATCAGTATAGGATGGAGTGTCTACCTGGGACGATTCTGCATCGTTATTAATGAGCATTGACTCGTCAGTCTCTTCAGCCCAGTAATTTTCTGCAGTACCTTTGTTTCGCCAATTGTCTCGTGAAAATGTATCTGAGTCTCTCTGATGGCTTCGAAAATCCATATTATTTCGTTTTTTCGGTGGTGAAGGTGATGGATTCATCCGAGCGTCGAAATTCTTTGACAGATCAAAATGGATGTTCGGTGATGGAGAAGGTTTAGGGGAGATGATAGAAGTGCTGGGAGGAGGCGTCGATTCCCTCGCGGAGTTTCGCAATCGATTCTCCCGATCAATTGTATTTCCCTCAGAACTAGGCTCATTTCCAGGCAGAATTTTGACATAAATGGCAGCGCTAGCCTTTATTTTAGTTCTTGGACCAGGAGAAGTTATCTTCGATGCTCTATTATCACAGAACTCCCACCTGTCACTCGGTCGCCAGCAGTAGCTTGTATGATGACCTGGACTCGTTGAAAGCAGACCAGCAAGACGAAATCGATCATCAAGTAAATTCAACAGTTTTGGAATGGTTGCTAACTGGCACTCCACAACAGTGCCATCGTTGCTGTTGGGTATATCCAATTCTATGAATATAAAATTACCAAGAGCTTCCGGGCGTACCATCACATTCTCATGGCAAAGTTCCTTTGTTTTGCCAATTATTCTCGTACAGTTGACCACTTGAGGAGTAAAATTGAACCTCAAAGCATTCTCCAAATTGCGATAACTGACTTTTGGATCAGAATCAATCAGATTATGATCAACTGTTAGAACTGCTTTATGGCTGCTGTATGCTCCACACTTTCCACAGATGTTGGAGTATGTGATACATGGTTCGGCTTTAAAACATCCGTTCCAAATGTTAACCACATGATCGAACATCTCAATTTCATATGAAGCAAAAATTCTAGTGTTAGCATAATGGACTATAATGCTTTGGGGGAATAGTGATTGCAGGAGTTTTGTTCTCTGTTTATAAATTTTTGCTCCAGATCCAATTTTTATGAATTCTAAAGCGAACTGAAGAGTCTTATTTGTCGACTTGATGGCTAACTGTTTTAATCGTTCATCGTCCATTAAAGCAGTAGTTAATATTTGGACAATGGAATCAAAACCACAGGTGTTTGATGAAAAATAAATTTTACCAGCGATAGATAGCTTTCCCTTTCTAGTGTTGCCATTAATCAATAATCCAGATTTATTTGTATTGGATGCCAATCCATCTCGATGCAATAAATCCGGCCTCGCCTGAAAATATTTACCTTCACCTTTTTTCACGAGTTCCTCCCCCTTATCACGTGGAATATTGTACAGTGGCTCGTGTGTTCTCTCATCATCAGACATTGTCCTTAGCTTTTTCGATGCAGGGTACTCTATTTTATTTCTAGAATTAACCGAATCTCCAATTTGTTTATGACGATGCTTGTTCTTAATTTTCTCCTGAAAATTTCCAACATCAGATTTTTGTTCTAGAGGTGGACAACCTCGATGATTTGTTGTTAGGGACACTGCGTCCGCAGGATTTCTGTCTTCTGAATTCAGTGGAAGATTCTCTGAAGCAGGTGTAGCCTCATCGCTTTCGTAAACTGTTTGTACATTTTCCACATCAGTTGTGTCCTCCACCGAGGAATCTCCATCAGTCGAATCATTTGTCGATGCACCTGATGATGGCTTTGCATTCTTCTTGGTAGTCTGATTGCGACCGCCAGGAACCTTTCCATGATCTCCAATTCGCTTGGTTGACTTTTCCCGGCTACCTTGCATATCTGATGAAAAAAGTTCAGCACCTCCACAGTTATTTGTGTAAATTTTTTTGAGTAAGACATCAACACGACTTGCAGATCCTTGATCTCGAAAAACTCTGTTTTTCAAGTCATTAAAGAAGCTTTCGGTGAAAGCTGTTGATGAACGGCCCACTGTTTCAGGGATCGCAGCTGCAGACCAAAGTGGAAACTCATAAGCCAAAGGAATCAAACGAGTTATGAAATCCTTCGCGTAGTAGATATTTAATATTCCTGACTCTATCTCGCACCTTTCTCTTGGGTATTCTGCCATGGTACGTAGATTGTGAATCCAATTTCTGATGGGACTTTCTTGATGTGGGATTGATTCCTCGCTTTCTTCTTTCTCACTAGCATTTGCACAGTCTTGTATACCTTGAACTTCGAGAGGAAACTCACGTCTTGCAATGTAAGTCAGCAATCTCGCTCGACAATCAGCAACCGTCCCATTTTCAATCGCTCTTATATTATTGTCATCAGATTTATGTAATCCAACCGTAAGGATCAATAAAAGAAACTCTCTGAATTGCTCAAGATTCTGAGCTTCAATTAAGAGACCTAGACAATACAAGTAAAATTGACGGACAGTGCTGAAGGGAATATTCTTGAAAACATTCCATTTAGCCACGTCGATTATAAGATGGGCTACGTCGTTCCTCAGGTACGAGTAAATGGGTGGATAATAGGCATTGTTATTACTGTGTAAAGCTCGAAGAAATAAAATTTCCACATACACTTTGACTGTTACATTATTGAATGCCTGTGAAATACCATTCATCAATGCTCTTGATCGATCGCAGGATATTTGTCCTGGAGTCGGTGCACCCATCTTCCGCCAGTGCGCAAGCCACCAAGCAAGAATATCCGTCTCTTGGCTCTCTGATAGCGCTTCATGAACTGCAATCGTTCGATCATTTTGATTGATCGTCACAGAATATAGAAAGATGTGTCCAGTCTTCGTTCCATCCAGACGACGAAATTTTTTTACTGTGCTACCCGTTCCGTCGATGCCAACAGTCGCCTCCCCCTTTTTTACACGACAATACCGTTTATAAGCTAGCATCTGGTTATAGGCACTGAAGGACACGTAAAATTTATCGCGCTTAACTTCATGGATGAACTTGTTGTATGGTTCCGCGTATCTCATTCGTTCGATTGTCTGCACAACGTCTGTTCCATCACCAGGCTTGAGGTCAAATTTTCGACGAACAAAATCATTTTTGGCTTTTCTCAATACTGCCATTTCCGGAATGTTTGGACCCACTCGACCACCAAATTTCGCATCTCTAAAAGCAGCCTCTCTCTGAACATTCCCAGCTCCCATATAATAAACATTCTCGCCCATTTGTTGTCGCCAATATCCTCTTAGATCACGTTTGATGACCTCATGATCATCCCAAAAGGTCTCCCTCGATCTCATTGTCATTGTAAAAGTGTCAGCATCTCCTGGTGGTTTATCCAGATAACAGAAAAGGATATTTCCACATGTCTTACTCTCACAGTGCCCAGTAATTCTACAATAGTGGAGACTATCTGGTGAATTATAAATTTTTGAATTATCGAAGGTGTAAGCACAAGGGAGATGAGTTTGTTGGTAGATTATAATCGAGAGCATTCCGGCCCACTTTTCCCGATGTAACACAGAATAAGTCTTTCCATCTCCGTAAATGATTGCAGGGCCAATCATCTCAGTCCATTCTTCCCGAGACATTTTCAAAGTAAAAGTGTCCAATCCTTGTGCTTTCTGTTCGAACTCATAGGGATCGTTCACTTCTTCATCCACGATAGTATCATCAACAGTGGAATTAAGTGTGTCATTTCCTTGGTCCCTTGGAATTTCCTCAAGAAATATTCCTTTATTGTGACGTGCTTTGGTGAGAATTTGTTTCCTGTCCTGCGTAACGGTGCAGTAAACATTATGTTTGCTCCATTTTCCACCCACAGCAGTACTCATGGCCTCCCACACCTTATCATTATATGGAGGGAATTGGTGAGTCGTGAAATGGTCAATGAATTCCTCCACCATGGCCAGAGCATCCTCCTCAGTGACGTTAGGGCGTCTCGGCATTTTTTGTTAATAGGAGGTAACTGTAAGAACATAATGCTATAGACTAACATAATTATTATATTGGATTATTTTAGGAGGAAAAATAAAATTCAATTAAATATTCGCGGACGTAAGACAGGTTTAACGTCAAATGTCTTGATATCCCATCCTAAAATCAAGTATTCAGGGCATGAGTATGTCTAACAAGATTTAAAAATTCGATTTCGTTGGAATCAATTGATCACGAATAACAATTATGCATGTACATTGATACCGAGTGAACAAATTTTACAAGAGAGAAAACTTGGGAAAAAGTATTTTTCAAGTTTTTTTTCAAACTATTCGATTTTGTGACGAAATAATACTCGATAAAAGTTTTTTTCTTGCTTTAGAACTGGCTTGCATATGATTAAGAGTATGTCAGTACTTTGTCTCCATTTATAAGTGGAATGTTTCTACTTTTCTATTTTTTCAATTCTACTTTTGTATTTGCACATCACAGCTTTTCTTTGGACTTCATTTGACCCCATGTTTTTGTACAATTCACCATGATATTATCATTTAAATTTTGAAGATGTCACCTTGATTCTGGCCATTAACATATCTAAAAACATTTTTTTCAATTTGAAATAAAAAAGTTTTCGAATGTTTAAACAATCTAAATATTTATTTGCAAGAAAGGAATGTGTCAAAAAATACCAATTCAATGTTAGATTATGATTTAATGACACACTCTGGATGTCTATGATTGTGTAGATTCATCCTGGATAAATTGATTGACAAATTTGCTGATTGAAAATATCACCAAAGTCATTTAACACACCTTTGAGATCAATCCAGAATGATAATTCTACGTTTTATCGCGATAGAATTTTCCGTACAAACTTCCATTGTTGTTCAGGCCCTGCATCCTAGAAGGCCGTTGTAGTGTCTATGAATGTTTCCAGTGCTTTCAACTAGACAAAATAAAAACAGATCAACATAAATATGTAATCTATCAGAGAAAATGAAAAAATATTTCAATGATTGAACTCATGTTTTGAAATCGATATTAGACAATAATCAAAAGGAGGTTAATTCGCCATCCTCAAATAATACACAAAAATCCAAATGTTAATTTAGCAGTACCAATTAAAAATAAAAAAGACTTGTCATGTTCAAATGAGTTCTCTGAAATTTAAATTATACTGATTTTAATACGTAATACGTTTCTGTCTCCAAATTAGGAGACAAAAGATTGGTAAAGAGTTTTGAAATTAGTAACTGTTGATTGGCTGCATTGTGGAGTTAGATTGATAATGACTGACTTGAGCATCTAATCCAAATGAAATGACAAGAAAGAGAACAGTCTCTTGTTAACTTGAAATTTTCTTCGCGAGAAGTTCGTAAAAATTTTGCAGACGATTAGTGCAATTCTGAGATTTATAAACAATGAACGAGTTAAAACATCGAGCAGAGAATCACCTTACCGACTTACAGTAAACCATTTTTCGAGTTTGGCAAATATACTATTTTTTTCTTTCATTATCAAAATTATTTTAGATTCTAGATGAAGAGTTAATTTTCAAGTTCTTAATTCTATCGTTTGATGAATGTTAGTATTATAGTGCGTGAAATTGGGAAAATAAAATAAAAAAAAGTACTGTGAAATAAAGCACAGTTAAGGGCCGGGTGTAATAATTTGTCACCTCGAAATCTCCGTCCCTCATTGCACGTGAAATACTGATCAAATCGCGAGCAGACATAATTACCGACCTGTAGAAATCATGCACGGAGGTCGGAAATTAGGTTGGCCTATGATTTAATAATTATTTTTCTTGTAATTAATCACGAGGATTTCGAGGTTACGAACCCGGTTATTACACCCGGGCCTTAAACTTCAAGTTCATCTTTCAATCAATATCTTCTGATTAAAAAAAACGATATAGGTTTCGGAGATACGTCCATAGGATTAATTTTTGAATTTTGAATATGAACTAAACAAAAAAAAAGAAGGCAAAAATATGATTACCGATTCACCTATGGTGGAAAATGATGAGAAAGCTATGATTCCGTTCACCAACCATTGTGAAACTCTTGACTTCCAACATTGTGACCAAACTACAAGATTCCCGCTTTTTGTTGAAAATCTTTGTCTGCAGTCTCTTAGATGCATCTGGTAATAAAAAATAAATTAAATTAAATCAAGAATACTCGCGAATTATTCCAAGTCATAGAGAGTAATTGTTTCAAAAGTAATATTTTTGTGAGAAAATTCCAAAGGATTTCCGTTATATTTTCTGATATTTGCTCGACGATTCTGTAGAAAAATGTACTAGCCCATGCGCAAATTTTGTTCAGTAGAAACCTTCAATGCAAAACACTCTATGGGACAAAGTAAAGTAAGTAAATAAAATTCGCTTCACTCCGTAAATTTATATATTATAATATTTGGCACATACATTCTTTGGCCTCGATTTCCATTTTTTTCTTGATTTCTTGATTTCTTTAATCCGAAAGAAGGAAATATCGAAATTGCAAATTTCTCAAAAATTCCTAAACTTAATGTCCCGATAGGAGCGAGGGTGTCAAAAGAAGGGATGCCTTTTTTGTAAAATATTATAATTTTTCTGGACCTTTATTGGAAAATTCCGATCTGATTTTTCTCTAATTTTCTGATGGAATAACAATAGAACGGTAATAAAATTTTTCAATAGAATTAGTCGCTACTAATAGAATTTCCGGTAATGAATACATCCTTCGCGAATACTCGCCGTGTCAGTGACCATATACATACTATCGAATTATGAAGATATCTCCAGGAATACCAAGGACTTCGCAGCTGGCCAAACGGTCAGCGCAGTCCTTTTTATGGAAGAGAAACTGTAATGAGAAGGTCTTCTTGACATTTCCCTACAAAACAAATGATTCCAATAGGCATTACAGGATAAAAAAAAAACAAATATTTTACCGTAACTTACGTAGATAATCACTTTTCAAAGTATAACAACAATTTCGGGTGGAATTCCATAGTCAGCATCCTCCTAGCCCTACTGACGTCGTCTCCATCTGGTTACTCCAACCATTCTTGGCGTTTTTGGCTTTCCAAGGATCTCCAACAGGTTGATTGGAATCCTTAATTTTATACGAGCCTCTCTCAGCTTCTTCCCAATTAATTTGAAAGTCCATGTTTGAATCACCCAGAGGCCTCAACAAAAGAAGGAGATTGATGCGTGAAGCGTAACAAGCACCAAGTGGTACATGGTCACTGCTTTGGAGGTGAACCATCAACCCTTCTAGATCCTGAAGACGATTGCAAAACCACAAAAAGGAATATAGAACAAACTGATACAGAGGTATGCATCGCGATCCTCCGAGATTCGGTGTTTTGCTATCGCTCTGTTGGCATGGAACGACATTAGATCTGTTTATCAACTGTAGTCTGCTCTTAAGTCTCTCCGTAATTTCTCCCATTTCTATAGATTATGATGCATCAAATATTTTTTCCACTCCTGGTACGCTGGAACTCGAAAGGAACTTTTGCTCCAATTTTTGTCTGTTGAGAAATAAAATCATTGATTATATGGATCAATAGTTAATTCATAATTAATGGAAAGAAAAAAATACTGCGTGAAAGATTATGATTTTTCAATATATAGTAACAAATACACGAGACGAATAAATTCGTAATGGACTGACAGGTTTTCCTGAAAATTCTAGGCACTATTCACTCCACTGCACTTTTGAATATCTCAAGAAATACTTACGTGTATTAAATGAATAATTATTTATTAATTGCACTCTCCAATAAAACAGTTAACCAACATTGCTCCGAAATCACACTTGCTCCAAAATAACGACCGACAGTTGAGGTAACACGGCGGCCATGTTGGATCGATATGTCTGCTGCGTTCGGAGGGTTCAGAGTAGTTTATACAATAATGGTATTAAGTTGATTACTTTTTAATAATTCGCAAATATCTTCAAACGTTTTCCTATTGATTGGAATGAAAATTTGAACAAAACTGTAATATAAGGGGGATAATACCTTTTTTTTGGGGCCGATTTAAAAAAAAATAATTTAAAAAAAAAGGTGTAATTAGCAAATGTTTTTTGTCAATTCGCAAATATCTTCAAAACATTAGCAATTAGAAAAAAAATGAAAATTTGGAAAATCTCTACAAAGGGGGCTAATTAAACGGATCTTAATTTGCTGCCTCTCTCGGTTCTTTGGGGGTAGGTGCAAAAATTTTTTGACATCCTCCTCTGCACTATGAATAAATTCCAAGTGTCTGGCTAGTTTGGATTGCATTTTATGACAATAGATGCAAAAATGTTTTTTCGGCATTGATGCAGCTGCATCTACTTGTAGTTCTCTGTCGTCGGGGGCAGAAATTGCTGGATTATCCTCCAAAGTGACATTCAGCGACTTATGCCCAGACTTTTTTCGTCCCCCTTCTTCAACACAATGTGCCTCATCCAAACCTAGATCCATATCCACATTTTCATCGGATGAGTCCTCTTCCTGTGGCACGTAACTTTCATCGCCTTCACTGTCATTTGGTTCATTGATTTCGTATGACTGAGAATAGTTATTACTCTCCGATTTTACCCTGTTGCTTTCAATATCACGATTAGATCCTGCTTGTATTTTCGATTCATTCATTGTCGAATGGAGCACGGGGTCTTGAAATCCATCATCGTCATCACTGGGACATTCAGCAATTTTCGTTAAATTCTCGTTTGAGAATTGAAGCTCACGCACCACGTTTGTAAACTTTCCATTCTCAGAAATTATTTTGATCTTGGAATAGTTGACACTTTTTATGTTATTTATCAAATTAGCACGATGCATTATTTGCTCATTTGTTGCGTCTGAATCACCCACTACTGTCTCGTTCATCGATAGCACTGCTGAACAGGATTCATTTCCTCAGGAGAACTGGGCACATCGAAATTTTCATCTACAAACATGTTATTATTGAAAGGGTCAATTTCATGATATGATTGGACATCATACTTCAGCCGTTGTCCACAATTTTTTCCATCATTGAGAAACTCAACGGATTTTCAGTCATCGAGTAATTTACGTTAGGCAATAACTGAATTTCTACAGGGGGTGGATTATTATAGTTTACTACTTCGTTAATGTTAACAACAAGTGGATATTTTTTGCCATTGTTAGACTCAGGTGTGGCTAAAGGGGTATATGACTCCATCTGTTTCCAGCAATTTTTCCTGTGACGTAGATGTGTTTCCATATTTCCTTTCCCTCGAAACCAGTACCTTAACAGGTTTCTGTTGTGCTTTGGCGTCTGGATATGCCGTATGACATGGTATGATGTCAGATCTATTAGTGGTTTGATCCTGATGAATCTGAGCGCTAGATAGCATCTTCGAAGCTAATTCGACAAGTGTCGGTACGATTTTATTTTCAGTACAGCCGTGAATATGTTCTAAAATCATAGCACTGATGCCTTTCTTATCACTGATGTGCGGTGGAGTTGACGATTTAGGATTAATGGTTTCAGTGGCTGATATTTGGAGGTGTGAAATCGAAGATTGAGGAGCCTTAAAACCTATGGCTACAAAGCCATAGCTATGCTGTCAAAGAACTCATCACTTCAGGCAGTAAAGTCTCAGTATTTATCACTGGCAAATTTGATAACCACTCGTTACGTTGAGTTTGCACACTTGTACCGGTTTCATTCTTGCTGGCATTATTATTGTCATTAGCATTACTATTGATGGCTAATATAAAAGGTATATTTTCTTGGAGGTCTACAAGTGATTCCTTGATTATGAAGGCAGAATATTGTCTTTCTCCCTTAAGTGTAATGACGGTATTGGTTGAGAATCGATTATTTCAGAGGATGAAACATTGGGATATATCTTCAGAGCCTCAAAGACTCCAAAGTTTTGTGTC
>JAPYZN010003318.1:0-17485 GCA_030522865.1 Psyttalia lounsburyi | reverse complement strand
TTTTTGGCGAGTGGGAGGTTTATATGACGAGCCGAAGGCGAGTGATATAATCCCACGAGTCAAAAACCACTTTTTTCACGAGTTACGAACAATATTTTTAATCTCAATGTGTCGAAAAAGTACTTTTCAGTCACTCGACGCGAAGCGTTGTTACGAAATATACTATTCCTCTCTCAACAACAATTTCTTTGAATCCTCGAACTAGCCATTTCCTGAGTGAAGTCGGGTTGTCACTCGACGTCAAACTAACTAGCGTCTACTAACATTAATTACATTCTCGACTTATTATATTAATTTGAGAATTTATATGTATCCCGACAGGCCTTGCCAGGTTGAAGGCTGTAGTTAAATTTATTGTATTCGAAGTTTAATTTTATCATGGTTTATTTATTACAGTTGATCGACTAATTGAAGGACCGGTATCAAAATGAAAAACACTGACCTCATTCGGAATATAGAGAACGTATCCCAACTCCCCAGTATGCGTCAGGTTCATCGTTCTGACGCCATTTGCCAGTCCCACGTCGAGCTCCTTGACCGTGAAGAAGGGAAAGCTCTTGGGGCTCAAGTCATCGTCAGTGAGCTCAGTGAGCAGTGATCTCGTGGCCGGGCCCATGATGCAGATCGCAGTGTAGGCAGACGTCACGTCCGAGAAAGCAACTGATCCGTCAGTTGGCAAATGCCGACTGATCCAGTGTTTGCAGCGAGTCTGCTGGATCGTTGGAGCAATCATCATGTAATGATTGTGGGATATCCTAGCCAAACTGCAGTCGTTCTCGTATCCTCCCTGATGATTCTGCATTCCAGTGTGGATGATACTACCCACAGGTACGTCGACGTCGTTGGAGCAGAGGTACTGGAGGAGATTGACCACTTCATCTCCACTGGACCACAGGTCAATTTTCGTGAAGGACGAGTAGTCGCTGAGGCTGATGGTCTCTCTGCATGCGGCGTACTCCTTCCCCACGGGGTCGAACCAGGGGGGCTTGCCAAAAGTGTTGGTGTAGGCGATTTTGTAGGTCTGCAGTCCGTCGAAGGGATCCACGTCGTTCTCGTCTCGTTGAAACCAAGACGGCCTCTCGTATCCCATTACCTGGGCGAATATTTTTATCTTATTTTTTTATTTTGAAAGGAAAACCCAAGAGAAAAAAATTGTAGGATTTATTTAAAGTATCAGGTGTTTCAGGATTTATTCTTCAGGCAGAAAAAATATATTGCAGATAAGGAGAGATAATTCTGAAGAAAATTCAGTTGGAATTTTTAGTGTAAATTCTGGCAGTTTTTGAGAAATCCGATGGAATTTTTGTAGACAATTCTTTCTAGTGGAACACGTTTCATAAGAAATTCAAGATCTTTTGTTATCAGATTATTTTTATCTATTTTTTAAATAAAAAATAGACAAGCACTTGATTTTTTTCAACGGAGGGAATTTTGTCTCAAATATCCCGATAGCATAAATTGTAAAACAATTCAAACCAAATACTGAATTTTATCTACCGAATTTTTCATTAAAAAAAGAATGTGCAGATAAGTGGCAGAAAGTTTCAGTGAAATCTATTAAAAACCTATTAGAAATCAAGAATATTTGGATTATGTCGGATTTATTAATGTGGTTTATTAATTATTTTGACATGTTACCCACTTGACCGAAGACAGCACCTGCCTCCTTGAGTTTCGAGTAGATCGGTGACATGCGGAGATTCCTCCCAGTCTTGAACTCCATGTGTGGATATTGGAGAGCGTAATGAGTACTGGGAACCTCTCTCACTCGATCGCGAAGGAATTTTCGATTGTTGTGGAGGCCCAGGAAACGCGAGACGTCTATTTCGTACATGTCCAGAGACGTTGAGCCATTTACAATGAGCTCAGCCGTTGCACGACCTACACCACCTGCAGCTGATACTCCAATCGTCTTCATCCCAGCGGCGACATAATAATTCCTAATTTCTGGAGCCTCTCCCACGATCCACTTGCAATCCGGTGAGAAGGCCTCGGGGCAATTGCACAGTCTCTCCAGTTGAACATCCCCCAGTGTTGGCACCCTGTGGAGAATCTGCTCCAGGAGCACGTGAAAGTGGTCCCAATCCTCTGGTAAAACCCTTTCTGCAATGTTCTCGGGTATTTTCCCATCCTCGAAGGCTGGCTTGGCCATTGGTTCGAAGCCCCCCGCGAGAATTCTCCCGTCGTTCTCACGAAAATAAATATAACCGTCTACATCGCGAATTACTGGAGTCATTGGGTCCAGCCCAGGGACAGCCTTCGTGTGAAGATAATAATGTTCCACCGGGTGCAACGGTACTTTTACATGGGGTTCACTCAATTTTCCAACATTTCTTGCCCAAAACCCCGCGCAATTGACGAAATGTGCACAGTTTACTCTGCCTCGAGACGTCTGCACACCCTCAACTCTCCCATCTTTGGTATGAACCTTAGTTATCCGACAGTTTTCGAATAACTCGACCCCCAGTCTCTGAGCCTCCTTGACTAGTGTCAAGCATGTTTGATAAGGATCGGCGACGCCATCGCCGGGTATCCAAATTCCGCCCACCAGGTCGTCTACTTGGATGAGGGGACACAATTCCTGGGCTTCCTCGGGGGTCACCAGGTGACATTCAATGTCTCTAGATCTGTTGGAGAAGACAATCGATAACCCTGAAACTTAGGGAAATAGTCCAGCAGTTCTAGATTCATTTAATTCTTGCTGGATAGAAATTGCGAGAAAAATTTAATGTTTCTTCCATTCCAATTGTCTTTTCTTTTCATGGAAAAGATGCTAAAGCCTAAAGAATGCTTGAGTCCATGCATTTCGACCGAACAGTCTAATTCTATTCTTCGTTTCTTCCAAAGATTTTATAGTGAGCATTTTCAGTAAAAACAGGTAAGTAAATTGCGGAATTCTTAGAAAGAATTCCATAAATTTCTTCCATTCAACTTTTCTTGTCTTTTCAGTGAAAACATCAAAGCGAAACTTGAGTAAATGCGAGAAAATTTTATAGAAGAATGAAGCTAAGTTAATTGTCCCTTTAAAATATTTCCTGGTAAACTTTCATGTGCAAAAAATTTACATAAGTTGCGAAAATGTTTCATGAAATCAGCCGAAAACTACTAAAAATTCAGTAGAAATCTGGAGTTCTCTAGGGAATTCATGAGGCCTTCATCTAAAATTGTTCTTACACAGACTGTGCCTTCATCCTCCGGAAGGCGGTCATCCTGTCCCTCGTCCTGGCCAAGGAGAGACTCCCGCATTGCTTCCAGCCAGTGGCAAGACCCTTGCTCTCCAGCTCCTTATAAAGAGAAATACTGTCCTGGGTCAGTTTAACCTGCGCTAAACTCGGCTTGAATGCACCCACCAGTCCTGATGCATGCCAAGTGGTTCCCTCGCCCATTCTTCCACTCTCCAGAATAATCGTTCGTGCACCCCATCCCATCACTGCCAGGTGGTAAGCTACAGCTGCCCCCATCACCCCACCCCCACAGATCACCACTTGAGCATCTTCAGGGAGTGGAGAATCACTTGTTGAAGCTAATGTTCTCCATTGAGACCTGGCTATTTGCCGAGGGGATTTGAGAAATCCCCAGGATTGCGAGAGCTTCTCGAGGTGAACGCACCTCCACATTTTGAGAATTTATTCTAATACCGGAGATGTCAAAATAAACTCACGTGGAGCGGAAATATTCATTGGGATCACTTAGGGTGCACTGGGAGAGTCTGAGATTCACTTTTGAGGTTATTCATTACGTAGATTATGCTTATAACAGGGCTCATTACATTTTTTTACACCTAATTATTGTCATTCGATGAAGTGGGCACTAGAAATCTGGGATGATTCGGTGAGGAGAGACGTTTTGAGAATTTCATGAAGGAAAAATCTGGAGCACTTGGCTTACGTGTTGCTCTGTATATACAAATGTTATGACTTGGGTGTTTGTGGTCACGTGTTAATACTTATTGTCTTGTGCAGGTCAAGAATTATCAGCACGAGGAAAACCTATGGGAATCAATGGAAATTCTATTTTAAAAAACTGTTTTGTAGCATTTAGTTTAGCAAAATTTGTTAAAAATTTAAGTAGACATAGTTGCCTTCACTGCAAGAAAAGAATAAAAAATGTCTCAAAATTTACTAGGAAACAAGAACTTCTGTCAGTTTATTGAAATTTTATATTTGTTTATTCAACTGGGTAATATAAGGACTGTCTAAATTGTAATAAAGAAAATACAAGAAATAAAACGTACTTAATTATTTACACATACTCGTAAAATTTATTCATTATATTCTATAAATCTGAAATAGTCCATATAAATACATCTGCTTATGTTAACATATTATTGCAAGCATTTTTATTAAACACATATGATTGCTTAACTACAATGTGAAAATAGAGACCAAAACAGTCATATAATAATTACACTTTCCTAAATTATATCATCAAAGGCACTTAACTCTTGAAGCAAGAGAAGGATAGAAAAATCTTCCAGGATTTTTCAATTGTAAAATTGTGCTTCAACGAGTTGTGTGACCAAGGCACTGAGATTCATCTTCCTTAATTAATTTTTATCTGTGATCATTTACATTTTGGAGTCTCCCTAGAAAATAGGAAAATATCTAATTACCAGAGCTGGGCATTATTTCGAGAAAATCAAATTAGAGATTCAATTTCAAATAATTATTTCCAGTGGACAGTTGCGGTCGTAACTGTTTAATAATTAAAAAAAAATTGAAATAAGATAGCATTTTACTTCATTTGATTAGTTGACTATTTCAGTCCACGAAACGAAACTCGTTCTTGAATTACTTTCTATACAAAACACTCGAAATTTCAATGAAAAGTAATCCAATCCAAAGCCAATCTCCCTACTTCGATTAATTATCTAGAATAGTATTCGAATGACCCGAATATTATTTACAATTTTCGATATTTCATTGATTGAAAGTAGAAATTCAATATCTATGGCACCCCCGGGATATTGTACAGGAGATTATAATGGATTTTTTTTGTAATTAAAGTAAAAATTATTTTTAAATAGTATTGAGCCGAGCTCTGCTAATCTCCAACTCCTTAAATATTCTTCAAGCTATAAATTTTCAAAAATATTTCTAAAGATCGTAATAAACCATCGACTTTTTCCAAATGTCATGAAACCGACGACTTTCATTTGATAAATTATGTTCAGAGATTATATTAATGTGCGATTGAATAATTGATTGTTCATTGCAGTCAATTAGTTGCCAATAGGATTAATTCGTTCGTTGAATAGTTGAGTAGCCGTACTCGATCGTTTTGCATTAAAATTCGGTGCAAAATTGATTTGCAGTTGAAATACTTGTTCGTGGGGAGAGAATATTTGTCTTCTGAGTTTTGAAACTTGGAGATGCTGCGGTGGTAGTGTTGCGTTGCATTTGTGCTGCTTATTTCATCGGTGATTATAGATATTGCTTTATCTCGCGTGCTTTCCGAGATATGCCTTGCAATTTGGACATGTGTGGTGGACATCCATGCACTCGTCGATGCAGCAGGGGATCAGGCAGCATCCGAAGAAACATCTGGAAGTATTATTAAGGGGTAAGAATTTATCAACTCGTACTTGTCATGAGTGATTATGTGTTGACATGATTAAATCGTCATCAGATCGAATTTCCGATCTACAGAAATTACATGCGGCGGTTAAAAATCAGATTTGTTTACGATTTAATCATTATTTTTCCTGTAATTAGATCCTTTAGGAGCAACGGAACTCCAGTGTCTACAGAAAATTTGAGAATTGACTCTTCTCTCCCAACAATTATTTTTTTGTGATGAAACTACTTCATTGACTGTCAAAAGCAATGATCGAGTTGATAAAGTAATAATTGTATAATAAAATATTGATAATTGTGGGAGAACAAACAATTCTCAAATTTGTTATAGTCACGGGGGATCCATTTCACCTTAACTTGACTGAATATTAAGGGTCATAATGACCGTAATTACCCGGAAAGCAATTATTAAATCGTAAACAAATCCGATTTCCGACCTGTGTGCATGATTTCTGCAGGTCGAAGGGGAAATAAAATCGAGAAATCAATTGGAAAAAAATATATTGAACAAATTTATCTCACCTCAACTCATTCAATCCCCCATAATTGGAATTCTAAAATAATACCCCTCGTAATGACAGAGAATACGAAGACGAGATGATTACATACCCGAGTAACGCAATAACAACACCAGAGACATATGCAATCATTCCGGGCTCTGATTTAGTTGCCGTTTCAATTTCCACGCGACAGTGGGGGCAGATTGTGTGGGTAGGCCCAGAGCCCAATGGCACTATTGTCGTGACAATCGGCGGTCCCGGTGCATCTGATTAAATAAACAATCATGAATGAATCATGTGTTAATGAGCGAAAAGCGTATGAATTGTAATCAATGAATTTTTCAATTTTCTAGGAAATCTTTCTGAGATTCTTACAAATTAATGATTAGATTGGCGCGTAATTTTATTTTTTTAGCTGCGTTATTGTTTATTGACTTGCAAAGTTTAATTATGACACTCTTATTTTTGTGTTTTTTTCATGAAATTTTGGAAATTTCTATAGATACGTTGAAAAGAAATTTATAAAAATGGGTTCTCTGTTGTAAAACCTTCCGATCAATAAACAATAATACAAAATATATGTATTCCAGTATTGATCCGAGCATTAGTTTATCAGAAATCGAAGAACAAATGAAAAAGAATTGAACGAAGTGTAGAACATCCTCCAAGACCCCGTTACCAAATATTTTTCGAATTTCGGTGTCCTGAAGCAATTGTATTATTAATTAACCAATACAAAATTGTTTGAATCATTCAGAAACTGTGGAAAAAAATTCCAAAATAATGTTGTTCTGAATAGAAATAAATTTATGCTGTTTGATATATGCATTCGGAAACTAACCGTGAGCAGACATCATTTCCGACTTGCCGAAATCATGCGCGGAGGTCGAAAATTAGGTTTGCTTATGATTTAATAATTATTTTTCTTGTAATTAGTGACGGGGATTTCGAGGTTACCAACTATTACATCCGGCCCTTAAAGATTCGATAACTGAGTCTTCGATGGTGTTGGTCGTTAGTTATGTCCCGGGGTCGCGAGAAAGAAAAAAAATGCGGATAATTACATGTTGGCGCTGGAGTATATGGACTGGCGGGTGGGACACCTCCTACACTCTGAAAGTAACTGGGTGGCGCCGATGGTGGGGGCTGATCATAGGAAGGTGGTGGTCCATTTTTGTTCATGATGATGAGTCGACTGTAATCATAAATTCATTTCAGTTCTCATTATTTATTCATTGCTTACGAATGCAAGGCCTATAATAATAATCCATGGATTTTGGGGTTTTTTAATGATACAGAGATCTCAAAATCGAAAATACGACGTTTGATGGTTGTTTGCTGTCGAGGTGGTTGAGTTGGTGGTCATCATTTCCGAAAATCGAAGGATAAACAACTAAAAAATTCAAACAAACCCTAAACTTTGTAAACCTGGAGCCATTTTTGGAGAAATCGTCATTTATTTCTAAATCGATTTTCGTGCGCGGCACCTGAAAAAGCCACGAAATTGGCGTTTTCCAAGTCCCACATCACGAAAAATAATATCCAAGCCTCGCCATGAAAAACATATCACCCTCCTCCACGTGCTTGCCATCCTCGCCTTCGGCTCGGAAGGCAATTTTGCACGTGCTTGCCATCCTCGCCTTCGGCTCGGAAGGCAATTTTGCACGTGGGAGACGATGATCTGTTTTCAAGGCTCGGGCATGAAATGTACTATTTCGTAAATTTCGCAAAATTTAGTCGCCCGATTTCAATTTTTTCATTTTCAAAATATTCATCTCCATCAATTAAAATCTGGATACCCGTTCCTACGGAATTCCTGAGATATTTCAGATTTCCCGTTTTTAGAGAAGATGTACTGATGAAGATAATTGGGAAATTCGAGGCGAATAAAGAAAAATTGAATTCTCGTTCATGAATTCTACTCGACTGGCAATCGGGAGGTCACGGGTTCGATTCCTTGTCCGAGAATATCGCAATTTTTTCTGTAGTTATTTGTGGAATAGATATATTGAGAAGGACTCCTCACCTATTCAAAATCCTTTCCATCCATTCATCTCACTGTCCTTCCATGAAAAATATGGAACGCATTCCCCCAATTAAAAAAAACTGTTGTTTAATTTGAAGAGAAAAATCGAGTTCATGATCAGAAGCGGAGGAACTACTTTACATCTGTTATATCAATGTAATATAAAATTGTATATAGTTTTAATATAATATACAGAGTCGGCTCAGTCAAATGAGAGACGATTTCTAAAAAAAACAAGCATAGAAAGAATTTAGTGAAGTTTTCATTTCTCACGCTCGTTAAAGTCCGAATTTATATAACAAATTACGAATGATGAATAATTTTCCATTGAACCTACAGCTTCAGATGCCTATAAATTATCCTATTTTTTATCTACCTATAGCCCCATTTGTATATTTTATTAAATGATACAATAACGATTATGCAGCATGAGTGGAACTACTCACTCTCCAAAGACGGTCTCATCCTCGAAAGATGAATAAAATCTCGATAGAATCTATAATTATCTCCTCGGTCCACAAATGGAAATCCCCAAAAGGAAAATATCTAATGAAAACAGTCTCACGGATCACAAGCGAATGATAAACATCGATAACAGAATCCCATGTTCAATAAACATATTAACATTCGAATAACCGTCTCTCAGGAATGCCTCATACCCATAAACACCAAAGCCAAGAAATATTTCCACCTGAAAGCAAATTGAGGGGATTAAGGTGAATATTCTTTGAATAATTACGGAGCTCTTCCTCAAGCGCTAGAAATTTTTAATAGAAAATGTTGATAATTTTCTATTGGTTTTGTTTGTTTTGATTGTAAATGAAAAAGTATAGCTAAAGAAGAGGACAGATTGTCAACTTATTATTCATATTTATTTATTAATTAATCGATAAAAACGTGTAATACCAAATTATTTTTAAGAAATTGTTGAACATTGTAGGACCTGTTAAGTTTTTAAGAGTAAAAACGATTGAAAAATGGAAATTTTCGACAGAAAAAGTAAAAAAAAGTTTTTCATTTTCAATTCAATTCTCATATCGTAATTTTACTATAAAATGAATCTCACACGATAGAAACATACATCACACAATTTTTTTATTTTTTTTCACGCAAACTCGCAATATTTTGATTGAAAAAAACAATCATCTTTTGTAAAACCCTAATTAGTCCAACAATTTTCAACATTTTTCACAGAAATTTGTTTTGGGTGCTTGATATGACCTTCCGCAACGTCAATCGTATGGAATTTGGAACTACTCGATTTTCTCTGTTAATCACAAAGTAAATATTAATAAAAACATGAAAAATGCGTGATATTCTTTGCCTTCACTTTCCTTTCCCATACCGAAGAAATTGAAGATAAAAAAGTAGTGATACCCGCTAATTGTTTAGCATTCTAGGTGAAAAGTGACGTGATTTCCGTAAATATCCACGACCCAATTACGACATGAATACGCCATATGAATGAGCCCAGCTCCTGGGAATTGCCATGGGAGCTAGCAAGACCTTCGCAATAAATTTGACTAGCGTGAACCATCACTTATTTACAGTGGTAAACCCCCAATTATTGACTTCCCCGAAGTAAACTATAAGTCGAGGGCTCACCTCTTGTGATTGAAGTGTCGATATGTCTCGATATGTTCACTGATAACCAATGAAACGTTCGTCACTCAGATGCAAATCGTTGGAGATGCTGACCAGTGACGCGAGAGTGATAATATCAGCATGAGGTTTCTCACAAAAATACACAAAAGTTTCGTCTTGCTTGTACTGAGAATCCGCGTGGGGCACCCGTCAAGGAAAATCGGCCCTAATCTCGCTCTCGGACGGGGTCGGAGAGGCTCGGAAATCTTCGAGGGGAGCGGGAAGAGTGAGAGTTGTTTGGGAGTGCGGATTGCGTTCACTTTAGGAGAGTGGAATTTCTCACTATTACTAGAACCCGAAAAAGCTGGTACGAAAAATATTCCCATCTATTTCTGTGAAAACTGATCATTTGCATTCTTTCGTTTATCACTTTTCTAGGCTCTTGGAAACCGATTTGTTGACTCGTATCGCGGAATCCTCGCTTTTTGTTTCACGAAAAATATTGGACGTAACGTCCTAAATCCATGTCACTCAATTCCAAAGGAAATTGCCGATTTTTTACGTAGTCCAAACCATCCCGAAGTCGATTTGGAATTGTCTAAGCACTTGAAACCGTTCAGAAGCATTTTCTTCATTTATGTTTTTCGCAGGTACTGTTGCCTGAACAGCAAAAGAGAGTTCCTTTTTCCTATTCCTGAGGATTCAACTTCTTCAGAGAACACCCTCCCCTTCCCCTTCGCCGCTGAATTCCTAGGGTTTTATCCTTTCCGAGTTTCCCCCACTGTCATCATTGTTGGCGGTTATTTTGGCTCTTAGCCATCCTTGACAAGTGGGAGCAGTGTTTTATAATCTTTCCATGACAAAAATCAATTAATTATATGAAAAAAAATCATATCAATGATTCAACCATCCAGGATTATAATGGCCAACAGAAATTGCAATGTCAGCAGTGAAATTGAACCTCGAGTGCCTCGACATCCATCCGCAGCACTGGTAATCAACCTAACCTCCTCCATTTTAAAACTTCATAAGAATAATATATCGTAACTGAAAAGTTTTAAACAACAAATTTAATTAAATATTCACTGAATAACATTAATTTTCTCATGGGAACAAATAATATTTATCAATGTTTGTCCATCCTTACGTTTTGAAGCAGTAGATACAAGTTCAGTTGTCGTTCCGCTTGTAATGCAATTATTTCCACTATTTGTTTATAAATAACAGTCAAGTTGGCCAGAATTACAAATTAATTATTTGAATATAACAACTATTACAATTTATTTCGAAGGAAAGAGAGAAAATTTGATTCGTGACAAGAGTAAGAAAGACAAAAAATAGATTAACCTATTGAATTGCCAATTGTGAATTTTGATAAACAAATAAAAAAGTTCGAAATAGTAAACTATTCGACTTCAAACGGGTTTCTCAATTTTACCTCATCAGAAGTGCCCCGAAAGATACTCCGGGAGGTTCCATAACATAAAAACCGACCCATGACGAGTTAAATTCAATTAATGTTGAAAATACTTCCAAATATGACAACAACGACATTCCTTTCCAGACCGTAACGGTTCCAGCAGTGCCAGAGGTTTCTCTGGCCTTCGACACTCCCTATCAACGAAATAGCTTCCCAAACGAGCCCAGATCCTCTGCCCTGCCAAGTTCCTATGCCCAGTGGAAGCAACAAGTGCCCCATCAACCTGCCTCCAACAATAAAATCGATGCTGGACTCGTCCGAAGAATCTCCCGGAGCAATTCATCACCGCAAACCTCGACAAAACCTTCCACAGCCCTTGCCATAACCGAAAAAACCCAGAACCTTCCTCCAAACAGTTTCACAAGGGACTCTCGTCTCAAATTCTACCAGAAAATTGGTCCAGATTCTTCCCCAGCAGAGACGAAAATTCTCCCCACGAATAATCCCATGAAATCTTCTCCAAGAAGGCTCCAAAGGTCTCCCCCAGTGGCTGCTCGCCACCAACGACCCTCAGACCTAGTCCCAAAAGAAAAACTCGAAGTCTCATTAAACCCCCAAACCAGAACAAATCAAATAAAAAGTGCCTGCGACTGTCATTCTCATCAATCAGACAATACTGAGATAATAAATAAATTACTGTCTCTAGTCCAGAGTCAAAACGCCCAGATACAAGTGCTTCAGGGTCAAGTGGAAACTCTCCTCTCGATGAGAGCCGAGAGACCCAGGGAATTCTATGACTACCAGAGGCTTCCTCTTCCCAGTCAAAATATCCCAAGTACAATGGACCCAGCCCATCAGAATCAACGCTTCCACTATCCAAATTCTCCTCGAGAAAATCAAGAGTTTGAGGAGAAAACGAGGGACGACAAGTGCAAACAGCTGATAAAGGAGAAAAAAGTATCAATAGGAGTGATGACGAGCTTTGAATTAACTGTTCAAGATTCAGTGGTTTACAATGTCGATGGAGTGGCAAAAACTCCAGATTATCAAGACAACTCACCCCACTCGGCTGGGAATAAGAATCTCGCTAGCAGGACTCCTGCTCCTCCTGGAAAAATCCCGAATGGGCCTTTGGAGCAGATAATCGAGGATTCAGAGAGCCATTTGTCGTCCACTGTTCAAGCTAGCAATAATTTCCATACGTATTCCTCTGCTAGGAAGTCATTGCAGGGGAACTTTCAGGGGGATTTGTCGACTTGTGTGGAATCGCCACAGGACAGTCATCAACCGAATCCAGTTGTGCCTGCAAGCCAGACTAATCAAGTGGGGAGACGTGAGGAGACTGATTCTCGGACTCATCGACATTCAGATGTCGCCAGTGCTCAGAGAAGATCCTCCAATGCAGGCAATCCATTCAATCCTTCCCCCAATCAACAACAATATTCTCCAACATCACGAGCTCATCCATCCAACCTCAGGGATGAATCGTCTCTTGAGAAGGGGGAGTCTGTCAAGAAAACCCCCAAAGTTGGTTGGACCTTGTATGACAATGTCATGTGCCAGGTCAACGAAATTCTTCACAATACACAGGAGGAGAACGTGGAGAAGAGGCAGGACATGGTCCAGGAGACGAGTGGATCGAAATTGTTGCTGAATGGTATACAGCAGTCGACAGTGGAACAGCTGAAATTATTTGGCTTCACGTTTGCTGATACTTCTGGATGCTCTGGAGGAAGATCTCTGGTCGATGGCAGGAGGATGAATCCTATTCCCATTGATGCTTCGTATTATCCTCGGCTAGATTATCAGGCCAATGTCATTCAGACGTCGAGCTCTGCCAGTGACAGCAATACCAGTTTGCATATGAAAGCACTGGCTATGAAGTATTTGGGGACGAAACAGTTGCCCAATGTCTCCAGTCATCAGAGGGGGATGGAGCTGTTCACTAGCATGGTTCTGAATAATATTCAGAATAATATGCCTGGCAATGAAGGTAAGAAATCCATTTATTGACACGAAAATTCTGGATTAAAATATGATATTTTAGGGTAAATGTCGGAAGGTCATATGAATTCCATAGAATCATTTTTTTCATTTGTTCCAGTCCCTAAAATTGATCATAATCCACGATTCCAAGAATCTCCGAAGGCCCTACCGGACTGCCAACGTGAAAATTATTTAATCCGCTCAAAACAAAGTCCACAGAATATATTGGATATTTCGAGCCTGAAGCGTCAACCCAAATTACTGTAGCGGATTTGCTTCTAATATTTTATCCCATATTGACTGAATGTTAGGTGTCATAAATTATTAAAGGTAAATAAATTATTCGTTTATTTAGAGCTCCATTCAATTTTATCAAATGACAAAACTGAATGCATAATATTATATTACTTACAGCGCCTGGATGCGACGACGTTAAGACTGAACGTGGGTATTACTTGATTAATTAGTGCATCGATTGGAAATATAGGTCATTGAGCGTCTACAGTATCAATTCATATTCCGTAATATAATTTTATTGATTATTTATATTTTCTATGTCAACTTAATAATGATTGAGTTACTCGTCAAGTTTTAAACGATTAGAAACGTTGATAAAAAATAAACGCATCCATTTCTTATAAATTAATATTCTATCATTTTTTCATGGCATGTAATTCGAAAAAGTATGAGTTTCAACGGGGACAATAAATAAAAAAATAAGATATGAAAATCATATTCGCATGCAATTTTGAATTTGAAAGGAGGAGGCAGATTTTAATCTCCTCGCGTTATAATTTCCGATCAAGAATCGTAATTTTCAATTTTTTTTTATTTATAATGCTCAATCTAGTCCTACAATTTTCAGTATATATTATTGAATAGTAATTTTGAGTATTGCATATGATCTTTCGCAAAATCAAATGTAACGAATTTGGAATTGCTCCATTTCTGCTGTCAATTAACGAAAAAATCTGAATTTTATGGGGCGCCTTGGCTACAGTTTTTTAACAGAGAGAAAAATTTTAAAAAGTGCCCTTTATTTCTACGACAGCTTCAGATATTTGAAGAAAGTGGACTCAGTGGTCAAATACTCCAGCTATCTCCTGCACATGGAATTTTCTTCGCACGTGAAAAAATTTGCTAATTGTACAAACAAATGAATCTTTCAAATAAATTGAAAGTCTCAAAATCTGTCATGTCCCCTGGCACTCAATACCCGCCGTCTATTTAATTCTCACATCTCCAAATATCTACATAACGAATGGAAGGTAAGGGAGTAATTTTTTTCCATTGCGTGCTCGTAAAAATCTGGAAATTGGGTTACGGATGAGCTCCGTCCCCGTTTCACTGCCGTTAAACTTCGCCAGCAATGCCGAATGAATCCGCATGAAAGAGCATTTGCGAACAATTCAGTCAATAATCAGCGATTTCAGAAACTACTGTGGGCCTCGTTGCCATAGTAATCCCCAATTCGTACAACTCAAATATATATTACTGATTTCTTCAGTCCTAATAGAACGCAACAAAGTTCCGAAGGGGGAAAAAAAATTCCCCTCGAGTTTGTCAATTTTAAATTTTCGCGATAATATCAAACTGCATTAGTTGCAATGTGGGTATGTCGCGACGGTACGTGCGTAGTGTACCTTTGCGCATTCATTTCAAACTAAAGTAATATCCGATACATAGTTACCGCCCAGTTGTCACAGTGTGGGACTTTATCGTGATACATGTGCACCAATACACCTGTATTTTTCAATTTTCAATTCACCGCCAAATGCACCGGGCGACACGCAAATCAGTTGTTTTTTCATCATTTTGCCTGGTCCCAGTGGATTCTTTCCGTAATTTCTTAACTTTTCAGGATTCAATTACATCGTGAAGAAGGAGGAGCAGCAGAAAATATGCTTCGGCTCGGGAAAATCGCGAGACATTGGTCTTCGGAGGGGGATGAGTTCATTCATGCGTTTTTACATGTCTGAGGATTTTCCGAATACTGGACCTGGACGCTATGACGTGCTCGGGGCTTTCAAGACGACGACCTCGAAACCCTGCGCGAAGAGCTTCAGTCGAAAGGGATACGGCGGATTGGGGAGATTCGCCGTTACGATAAGTCATACTGAGGATTATCCTGCACCTTGTGAGTACAATGTTCCCTCGTTTCCGGCTAAAATTGAGGAGATGAAGGTACCTTTTGGCTCCACTGCCAAGAGAAATATTTTTGATGCCAATCGAAATCCAGGGTGAGTGGATTTTTTTATTTTCGCTTCCGGATGGAAGTTCTGTAATCAGTCAAATTTAAGTTCTTCATTTATCATGTTATATCAACCCTACGTGATTCAACGAATCCGAAAATGCAACTTTTGGGTCGGGCACCCGATTGGTAATCGGAAAGTTCCGGGTTCGATTCCCGGTCTGAAAATATCTGAATTTTTTCTTCAGTTATTGGTGGACTAATATTCAGAAGGAATTCCCATCTACCAAAAATCCTTTTCATCCATTAGTCCCACTGCCCTACCTTAAAAATGTGGAACGCATTCCCCCTACCTAATTCCCAACTGTTGAAAATGATCCGAAAATGCCATTTTTGGATCGTGTCCGAACATATGTACGCATGTGTGTGTGTATGTACGCAATTTTTTCTTCGTTTTTCGTGTATCGCTCGGCAATGAATCGATAGAATTGAATTTGTTTTTAAATGTAGGTATTATTGGGCCCTATTCATAACCGTTGATTAAAATTCAATTCATTGGTTGATTTATTTATTTTGGATTTTTTTTTAAATTGTTTTTTTCACGATACTTAAAACAAAAACATTCGAAATGAATTGAATGACGACTGAAAAAAGTTGACCCTATGTCCCGTGGACCGAGTTTGAACGTGAAGGTGATGGTAATAATTGTTATGCCAATTTTTTTTAAAATTCGTTCCTTTTTCTTTTTTTCCCAGTTTCATTGATGTCTTTGTTGATGTTCGTTGTCTGATTAGGCTTCAAATGGATTCAATAATAGATTAATATGTTCCTTTTTAATACCGGTGTAAAGTGTAAATTGAAAGTTGACTATGCATTAGTTAATTTGCTCTTCGTGATGATATTTGGAAATTTTAGAGTTTTTATCGATTTTTCGTTCAAAGTTGCATTTTTGAGGACTTCTTCAAATGTGATGGTTTGGATCTATCCAATTGTGTGTAAATATCAAATTTTTAATGACATTCGGAAGCATATTGCTCATTTATTAGCAAAGAAAACTATACTATATCCGATGCCAGAGCAATTTCTCACTTGTTCATTCTGGAGGGATACCCTGGGTCCATCCATTTTTATATTTTCTAATTTTTCCTGGAAAGTATGTACAGTGGTCTGAGACGTAAAAATAAGAAATTCAATGACTACTTCGATGCGTGGGCGGTCAATTCGGAGAAAATCGAAGGAATTACCGGTTAAAACAATTTTTTTTTATCTGAAATTTTGTGCGACATTAATTTCGTGAGATTATAGACTATATCTCGGCACCCGGTATCTATCCACCCAATTTCAGTTTCTTTTAACTCAGAGTACTCTCTTTTGACTTGAAATTTAATTTGTCAGTAATCATTAGAGAATGAACGTAGCGAGAAATGAAAAAATATTGTTTACGTGGAACAATTGCTACGGCGACTGAATGAAGTTAATTATTACGGCTCGTTTTGAAACATAATTAATATTCAATCCATTGAATTTCCTACTACAAAACCATTTGTTTTTAAAGCAAGAATCGACTGATGTATGTTCTAAATTTTACGAGCAATCGATTTGCGAGGGGAAATTGAGAACGTCTTAGGTTTCTTTTCTATTTAAGTATGAAGAATGTTGGAGATCGAAGATATCTAGTGCACGATGAAATTTAGACATTTCAGGCCCAGTGAATTTGTTTCCATATTATTAAACGATCTTCAGAATCAATACAAATATAAATTTGCTTTCGATTGAATTTGATTCAAAAATGGACTTACTGATAAGATTTCTTTTTCATATTAGTAATTAGTGAGGATTGCGCAGCGAATCAATTAATTTTAATCCAATAAAGTCCAGTATTCGATTATTTCAATAAGTAATTCAAATGATCAATCATTTTTTCGGCCTGGACTGTCCAGTTTTTCAGTAAAAATTTCTTGTAAGTGTTATATTGAGAATAATCCCGGATCCAATGCTACCCATTCGAAACCTCATCCAGTGGTTTTCTTTAACATCACAAGAATGTGGAACGCTATAAAAATTCCCTTCTTTGATGTCACAAAATGAAATGTATCGAAAATTATATTTTTTGCAATACCTGCCCAAAAAGTTCACTTTTCGGTACCGGTTTTCGTGCGTAAAGTGGTACTTTTCCGCACAGTGTGCGTAAAAGTCAAAAAT
>JAPYZN010003317.1:0-14913 GCA_030522865.1 Psyttalia lounsburyi | reverse complement strand
GCGAGTCGCGATTTTACGCTCTCCCCTTTTTCGGTGAATTCCAAAAAATTCATGCGACGGGTGGCTCGAGTGGGCGAGAATAAAAATTGCAAAAAATTATTTTGACGTGGCTAGAGCGAAAAAAGACCAAAAATACTATTTTTTGGTTCACCTCGGCGGGCTCTCTTTCAGTTTTTTTCGGATTTCTCGAGAACTAATTGAGATATCGGGACGAGGTCAACTCCATTGGATTCCTCAGGAAATTCCGCATGGAATTAGACACTCCCCATTCCGCCGAAAAACGGAATTCCATCGGAAAAGCAGGCCCAATATCATTTTTTTTTACGATCTCAGCAACCTTAGCTTTTTGAGGAAATTCCGCATCGATCTGTCTACCTAAAAGTCGGCTAAAGTCTATTTGAAATGAAGTTCTGAATTTTCGCCCAAAATCCCTCCACTCGGGCCTTAATATTGAATTTTTTCTCGCAATTGGTAAAATATCGCGAGGCTCTACCCATCGGCATCAACTGAAATCGACCAAATTCCTTAATTTGTCTGATTTCTTAATTATTTGATAAGTCATCAGTTGTAACACTCACGTCAAATGACAACTGAAAATATTCTGCTGACCGAATTAGATAAAAATGTCGCGATCGTTACGATTTCAATGAACGTTTGATTTATTAATAGCAACAATATAACAATTTATTATCACATCTTCCACACTTTACGCAATGCAAGAGCAATCCTCCATTTGTTTTATTGTTCTGATGGTCTAATTCCTAAAAATAGTCGGCTTATTATCCGAAATATACAAATAAAAAAATTAAATTTCCAGACCAACGGATGATCCATTTACTTCCGAGATTGTCCTGGATGTTGGCTCAACGGCGCCTGATGAGTCTCAGGTGCGGGATATCCTGCTGGAGCAGTTGCATATGCACACGCTTGGAAATATTCAGGTGTCCCCGGATGGATTCACATTCCGCAAATTTGTAGGTGAGCAATAGAACATTTTTCTCGGCGGTCTAATCGTTTGCGCTGGAGGTAAAAAATAGTAGAACTCCTGGAAACCCCATTTTAGTAGGCCCATCAGTTTAATTGAGAAACCCTGAGATCATTTCAGTTGATAAATAATTTTTTATTTCGTTCTCTTTTTTTTTTTGGTCAATTCTAATGGACATTAGAATGTCCCAGGCACAGTCCCTTTAGATGTAAAGACACCACTTGCTTGCCTGAAAGCGCACGATGCGATGGTGTGCCCCAGTGTCCGGATAAGTCTGACGAGTTGGACTGTACGAAAGAGAAGACTGAAACGCCGCGTAAGTATCTACCTCGTTTTCGTCCTCCCAGCATTCAATTTTGTATTATTTTTTTGACATTTGCTCATTTATTCCTTACTTTTATCAATGCACATACGTCAGTAATTGTTTGAATTCCCATTGGTTTATTTATTTATTTATTTCTTTTCGTTTCTCCGGTTTTGGCCAATTCTTAGGCACCTTAGAATGCCCCAGTCACAGTCACCTTACATGTAGGGATGGCACTTGCGTGCCTCTCAGTGCACGATGCGATGGTATATCCCAGTGTCCAGATCAGTCTGACGAGTTGCACTGTACAGAGGAAACCACTGCTGAAACACGTAAGTTGTGTAATTGTCCTTTTTATCCCTCTCAAGCCACTTCAATTGTTTCTGTCTACATTTTTTAAATATTGATCCTTATTCCTCGCGTCACGCCTGTCCTCCCTTCTTCGGTCAAAATTAAAAATTAATAATCAGTGATTAATTATTGAACTGAGGAAATTTAATTTTAGACGTCAATTGCAAGACAATTCCTTCTTCATTTGATATTTATTGTTTTCTTCTTATTTATTCGCACAATTCAGTTGGTTTATTTATTTATTTTTTATTTCAATCAATCTTGTCAGGCTTTGACAGTAACACAGAGTGGCCAGATATTCTAACACCAATTAATGGCACGTACGGGAACCGAAGTTTACCAGGGCCTCCATCGGATGGCAATTGTCGTGGTGATGATGCAGTCCTTTGTAGCGATGGAAGTAGATACATTTGCTCAGTACAAGAGTGCGATGGTATTCGTGATTGTGATGATGGTGCTGATGAGGATTGTCCAGCGAGTATGTTCTTTTTTTTGTTTTTCTCTCGGTTTTGGGTTGAGACGCCGGATGAGACTTTTTTATATTAAAAATATTTTCAGTCCATCCACTTGAAGAAAATCCAGTGGCACATTTTTAAAGCCTCTCTTTTCCTTATTTATGACTCGTATTGGTCAATTTTTATTTAATAAATAGCTCAATTGAGTAACTAGAGGCTTTAAAAATTGTTACAATGGATTGTTTAAAATGTGGATACTTATTTTTTTTTAATTTTCTGGACGATAAGAACTCCAGAGATGCTGGAGGAATTTTACATCCTCATCAAAAATGTAATTGTGGACTATTAATTTTAATTACAGGCTGCGGAATTGATGAATTCGTTTGCGACGTCGGCCGGTGTATTTTGCAGAGACAGCGGTGTGACTTTATCCAGGACTGCGTGGATGGTAGTGACGAGAGAAACTGCAACTATCCCGGTAAGTTACCACGATTTCAATACCACATATTTTTATGTACCATCCGAGTTAGTCCGTTACCGACTGCGGGTATTGCAGTTCCCACCCGCGTAGAAATCGTTTTTACCGACCGTCGGTAATGTCGATGTCTTCCCTCGGTATCGAAGCCGGAGAAGCGCTAGTATATTTTTTTAATTTTTATTATTAACTTTCCGACTCGAAGGGGAGAATTTAGTATATCACTCTGTCATTTAACAGTTCCAGAAACTCGTATTTTCAATGATTTTTCATTATTATTATTTTCATTATTCGGGGAGAGAAAGGGAATTTCCCGGGGAGGTATGGTTTCGACCTATTATCTCCCTCATTCCAACACGCGAGCGAATAACATCCGATTTTTTAATCCTCGTCGACACTTTTTTTTTAACATAAAAAAAAATTGAAAAAAAACCCTCAACATTTTTTATCAAAGACTTTTGGTACTTGAAAGAAATGGTGAGGCTCGCCTCTTTACATTGTACAATGGAAAATTGGCCGGCCATAAATATTAATTTATTTATCCCCCTCGTAACGTACTTCGTACACCAGTATATACGTCGGAAAATCTAAATGTGCGTAGAGATGAGTATATTTCGTAAAAATAGGGTCGGGATGGAATGAATGAGGCGGTGAGGGGTTGGGGAGACTTGGGGGGGGGGTGGAGGTGTCAGCAAGGCGAGGGAGACGATCGAATGAATATTCAACGTTGTAAGAGCTTTTTCATCTCGATGCTGGGTACTCGTCGGGCTTCCGACATACCTCAACCCACCCACCACCCTCTCCACCATCTCCTCCTCACGGTTGGACCAACTTCGAGGATCATCATGAGTGTTATACAGCCAACAATGCGGAAAAAGGACAGCCACCGGATGTAACACTGACGATAGAAATGTTTCGCGTCTCGTCTTAACTTCCGGGCTTCATCTAAACACCTGCTGTATTATGGGTGAGCTAACTTGAAGTGGAGAATTTCTTTTGCCGTGGTAAGCGCACTGGGAACTATTCCATTTCAAGTTTGTCGCGATGTTTGCATTGTTTGGGATTTTAAATTTCCGGCTATGGCGTATTGACCAGAAATTGTATTTCCATGTGATATCGAGAAAAAAAAGTTTTATTTTCATCGAATGCGGAATTTTTTTCAACTGGGGACAAAATATCCTAATCGTTTATTTCATTGAATTTAATTATTCAGGGGAAATAAATAAATTGGTTTCTTGAATTCAACGTAATCAGCTGTTGAATATTGTGAAGAGCTTTTTTTTAAAGCAAACAAATGTTTTTAATTGAGTTCAATTGAGGGGATTTTTTCTTTTGCCGAAAGCCCAATTTTTGGGTTTTGGGGAAAATCCAACTGCCGACTTTGAGAACATCTTATTTTTTAGGGGCTCGTTTAAGACGTATACACATTTGTGAGAAAATGTGGCTATGGTTTGGGTCTTCTTCTTCTTCTTCTTGTTAAGCTACTGCTTAATCAATATTTGGGAATTGCCGGTTGACAAGGAGAAATTGTGAGAATAATAAAAATGAAAGACTCACGAAGAGTGGATTTCTCCATCCGAAAACGACGCGTTTACTCTGTCGTTTGTAATTCACTGAGTTCCTGGGGGACAATTATGAGGAAATGGTTAAACAAGAGTGCACGCCAGGCACCACCACGACCAATGTCAAATGCCAGTGGTTCTTGGCATTGGTTCACTTTTCCAAAGTCATAATTATTACCTTGTTTGTTCAATTTGACAATTTTTTTTATCTCCGGCATTGTCTCACGTTTCCCTTCAGACAAAAATTCACACGATATTTTTTTTTCCCCACTTTTGTTTGGTAAAAAAAAACCAAGTAGTCAACGAGCCTCATAAAATCCCCATTTTCCATCGCATTTATCTGTTAATTATCGGGTAATTTGAAATTCCATACGATTGATTTGACTCGTGAATGATGAATTACCGGGATTTTTGTTCTTCCTCAAAGTACGAAAATTGAGCAACGAAAAATTCACGAGTAATCCCTGAAATAAAATCAATATCAAAAAGTGACCTCATTTGTACATCATAAATTGTGAATCTACAAACATTATAATTGCCGTGAATATGCCAGTGGCGCCGGTACGAGTGGCCAGGCCTCAAAGAGATCGCCTGTGTGCGGTTGCTGGTTTAATTGAACGAGTCGTGTAACAAACCCGATAAGGAAAAACCGGCGTCTTTATTAATTTCTTTTTTCATCTCTTTTTCCCATGGCCGAGTAGTGAATTCCCCATAAAAAATTATGACTAAAATATGTCCATCCAATTTGTTTCATCACAAAAATCCCCATTAAATTGCCGTCAATATCGCCTTGTCGTTGCATAAACATGAAAATTATTACCGAGTAATTTGATATCGTGAGTGCAGATGAGTTTTCCGCTTTTTGGTATTCATTGCGAGGTTCTTCGGCGATAAAAAAAAAAGAAACCCGAACAATACTCACCCCCTCACGCCTTTCTGTGTCTCGAAATTAAATTCCTCCCTCATCCCTCATCTCGCCCTCTCTCCCTCTCTCTCTCTCTCTCTCTCGCCCTTAGCTTGTGAATGCGATAAGCAACCGCTGTATCACGCCTGAGACCAGATTGGTAGGCGTAACCCCGCTTGGTTGTAATAGTTTTCACACTCCTCCGTCCAGTCGTAAAACAATACGACCTGTAGCTCTCCCAGTGTTTCATGGAGAGGTGAAGCTCTCATTGTATGCATTATTTCGGCTCAATGTACATAGATCCGAGGTGCAGAGACAAATGATTCGCCCGCTGTTTACCTCATGATTTTTGCGCCCCGTATGAGCAATTCAAAGTCCTCCCTCTCGTCCTCCCCCCTCCTCCCTCTCATCTCATCCGAGTTTTCGTTGGGAGGGAAAAATTTAATGGAATTTGGAGGTGCAAATGAAAATGGGAAAAGCCTTCCGGGAAAGGAAATTAAATGAACTTTATTGATTTTCACTTGTTCTTTAATGATTTAGGTGGGTATCCACTCAGGATTTAAGTGGAATCAGTGGAATTTAATTACCTGACAATAGGGGGTTTTATCGGTTTGTAATAATCGGAGGAGCGAAAATTTTACGGAATATTTTCACTGAAATTCTGAGAATTTCGATTTTTGGGGGATTTTTGGAAAGCCGGGTTAGAATTTCGGAGAACATTTTCTGCTTCTTCAATTATACAACTTCAGTAATTTTTAGTTGTTACATATTTTTCAATAATTTAATTAACTGTTATTAGAGAATTAGAAGGGGACAAATAAAATTGGGTTAAGTAAGAAATCGAGTGATTTTTTAAAGTCAGTAATAGCCGCGACGTTTGAAAATTTTAATATAATATTTTAACGTGAAATTGTGCGCAAAATTGGGGAAATTAGATTTTCAGAGAATTTTGGATTTCCCTTTGAGTATCAAAAATGGATGTCAGAATTTCAAGTGGAATTCTCTACTTCGCCCTATTTTTCAATAATTTAATAAACTATTATTAGATAATTATAATGACAAATGAAATTGGTTTAAGTAAGAACTCGAGTGATTTTTTAAAGTCAGTAATAGCCGCGACGTTTGAAAATTTTAATATAATATTTTAACGTGAAATTTCGCGTAAAATTGGGGAAATTAGATTTTCCGACAATTTTGGATTTCCCTTTGATTATGAAAAATGCATGTCAGAATTTCAAGTGGAATTATCTACTTCGCACGTATATGACCCTGAGGGCCCTTGTAATTAGTCTCATCTTGACGTCCCTATTGTATAATTAAACATCAGTTCTGTCATTTTTTCATCACCTCAAGCGAAAAATTTGAATAAGAGGCTTGAGGCCAAAGACACCAGTAGGTCGAGAGTACGTGCCCCTTTTATTTCACATTTAAATCAACTGTATGATTAAAAAATAGGAGCAATGCAGTGGTAAATCCTTACTGGGGTTGGGGTAAATGTCAGAGTGTAACCGCTGTATGTATAATCACGTCAAATTATTTTCGTTAATGGGGGAAAATTGAAGATTATTACTTTCATGTGAGCGCCGTTATTGAGCCCAGTGAGAACGCTATTCAACTGACTTTCCAGGGGATTATAATGGTATTAATAATTTATAGTCATTGTTCGTCAGATATCACATGGGGAGAGACATCGATCGATAATCTGACATTTAATCGAGCCCCGATCGAGTGAATCTTATCAAAATCGGGGGGAATCATTAATTTCCCTGGACTACATCCTTCACGTTTACATTAATTATTTATACTTTGATTTGTTTAATTCATTTCTTACTTGAGTTCGAACAATTACTCATGCATTTAATTTTTTTAGTTCGTCCTCTTTCTTTCATTAAACAAAATCGGATTCTCGTTGATCTGGTGAGGGCCACTGGAATTTTAATTAATGCCATTAATTTTGTTTTAGTACTTTATTTAAATTTCTCATTTTTTATTTGAGATGAGGACATTTATCGACTGAACATGATAGCTGGGGTTTTATTTCTTGCGCAAAAATGCCAACGGCAGCGGCCGAAAATCGGCGATTGCCAAAGCTCTCGTGAAAATTTTTATTGAAAAAAAAATATCCGGAGTAATATTTCGGGGGTAAAATGTTGTGGACTTGTTTAATCATGAATAATCAGTGCCGAGAGCCAAGCGACAAAATTTCATTACGCACACGGGCTTTTAATTGAATTTTTTATTTCAAGGATATCACTGAATGTTTTTTTCCCCCACTTCAGTCCCCAAAATTTGGGGGGGGGGGGCGAGTTTCTAAGGTTCTAATCAGTTTCGCTGATTTTGCGGATTTTTTTGCTCATCTTCTGCGGCGGAGTAAAAAGTATTCGATACAAATAATTGAATTGACGTTGGGAGTTTCCTCACGTTTGATAATATACTTCAACTTCTCGTGATACATTGTCAGGGAAATGGTGAGGACTGGGAGTCTTTCGTGGCGCCGAGTTGGAGTTTGCAAAAAAAAAGTCAATTAGTATGAAAATGGGATAGTACAGATACTGGTCTGCATAAATATGCCCTCTTGTAAGCACATCCTCGGTGTACACGGTTTTTACTCAGTGCCAAGACTTTTTGCGCTGGTGACCTTCATTGAGGTACCGCGGGGGAGGGGCTACGAGAGGGCGGGGAGGATTTCCAGGGGAATATTGTGAGGCAACTCCTCGTAATGGCTTTCGTAAAATTATTTAAATATTCGCGAGCCATTCGACTGGATTATTTTTTGTTACATTTGGAGGTAAATTTTGAAAACACTCAAGAGACTCGAGCCCAATTTTCAGGCATTGGTCCTCAATTTTTTCGCCAAAATTTTAAACAAACGAACATTTACCACCCCCCGAGCCCATTCTTCAATGAATTTTTTTTTCTCAAATGTTGACTTTGCAAACGGTAATTTCCAATGTTTACAATCGTTTTTTAATTTGCGCCACATTGTAATTGTAAAAAATGGAAAATTACTTTTTTGAAAAGCGCAATTTATCCCTAAATCTCTCAGTACCTGAAATCCAATGCAATACTTGAAAACAAACAATTCAAAGTCACATTATAATTTCAATGAGGAAAGGGTAAGCCGTAGTACGACTAGTGCGCGCGCACTCGACCGCCAACTCTAAAAGGACCAAAGTATACGTACACGAGTGCGCGGCGCCAAAGTCAGTACGAAACCTATATAATAGTCATAACGTAACGGCACAACCTGAAAGCACTGTTCTTTCGATCGCGCTGTCGTTGACTTCCGAGCCGAATTCTCCCCTTAAACTAAACAATACTAATAGCCGAATGGAAAATCTATTTTTATCATTTGCCTCTGATCCACGAGTCGCCAGTATAAATCACCGGATAATTCTGAGCGTCTCGCAAGATCGGGAGACGACAAAAAAAAGCGGGAGGCGATAAAAATTAGTTCAAGTCTTCCTCATCAGTCCCTCCCCCCTTTTTTTCAACAAATAAATATAGAAATTGAGAGTGAAACGGGCAAACGTAAGAGAGACTGTTCCGCCCCCGCGGATTAACATTTTCCCCATTAGTTATATTTTTTTTTAATTTAAGAAATTAATTTTACGCGACGCGCGAGTAAAATTAGAAATGTGAATTGTTCTGAGGCCTCGTCCGCCATTAATTCGGGATTTTTTAGGACTCATTCGCGTTTAGGTACTCCCGAAATACCACTTGGACGATATTCTTATCGATACTCAGTCGATTCTCAAGCCCAATTGCTGACAAAAAATTCAACACTCCCGCTTAATTACAGCGAAAGAATTTTTCAAGTGCTTCTCTGACTGGCCGCGCGCGGTAGAAAAAAAATAACTGGGGGTAGTTGGGAACGCCGAGTGTAGTGGCAGGGGGGGGGAGAGGGAAAAGGACATCGGAGAACAGTTAAAAAGAGGTACCAGCGAGGATCCAAAGTAGCTTTGTGCCTCCCACGCGCTTCTATATAGGAATATCGGTGGAGGTGGGGTATTGGTACTCCAGGGCTCGCTCTACTCTCTACTCGTTTCGCATCGGTAGATCAGCGTGTTTGCCACGCGACCGCTGTCAGTACGAGTCTTACCTCGCGTAAAACCCATTTTTTTTTATTTATCTTCTCTCCCTCATTAATTTTCTAATCGAATTCTCCAAGTGTCTCCCTATCTTATCCGCAATTTTTGTGCTTGTGTGTCGGTGAATTTGTGGATTTATTTTATTTTTTATTTGTCTTTTTCTTTTTTTTTTTCTTTTTTTTGGTTTTTACTGGAGTCTCTCCCTTTTGTTCTCTCTTCTTGGGAAGTACGGAATGAGTCGCGTGTCACCAGACTCGGGGCAAAGAAAGGAACATTGTTGAAAAATTTCATTGTTACGGAAAGTCTGGGGAATTCGATTAAAACCGCGACATTTTTTTTTTTTTTTCCTCGCTTAATTTACTGACAAACTTTGGGGGCATTCATTTTCGGCATTCATTGGATTAATTACGGCTTGGCTGATGTGCGGGGATTTACTGAGATACTCATCCATTCCGCAAGTTCTCCAGTTGATCGACAAAAATCAACAAATGATCGCGACTTGAGAGGGGAGAGGAATGAAAAAATTGTTAAAATCGAGTGTCAAGTGAAGTCGTTTATTCAAATTCCGCGCGCTCGACGCGCTCCATTCAATTGCTACCGTAATTACTCTCTACTTTGAGATTAATTCAACCCAGCAATTAACATTGAAAGAGAGCAGGGGGGGGAGGAATTATCGTAGGGGGAGGGGAAGAAAAAAATTGAGGGCGAAAAAGAGATGTTGAAAATTCTGACGAGAAACAGGGAAAATAGAAATGTTGTTTGAGTTTGTCAGAGAGCGATTGAAAAAAATAATTAAAACTAATGGACAGGGAATGGTGACGGAATGAGGGTATAAGGGGAGTAATGATGTGCTATTGTTGGTCGCTCGAGGACGGCAGTGTATTAACAATCTCGTTGTTTTTCTCTCCTGTTCTCTTTAATTTTGTTTCATTTTTTTCCCCCCTTCTCTCGTTTTCTTTTTCCTCTTTTTTTTTTTTTGTTTCTTTTTTTTTTTTTTGTTGCGTATTTTTTTTTAGCACTTTTCTTGCCTCGCAGGGCGCGTAAACAGTTCTCTTAATCCGTGGGGGGGAATTAAAAAGGAAAATGCGCAAAATAAGATGAGGGTGAGCCGCTTGCGGTGAAAATGTAACGCGATTTTTAAACAATATCCGCGTGACAATTGAAGTTTTTTGTTTTGGTGAGCATTTATTTTTTTGCAGATTGGTTGAGGGAATTTCAGAGTTTTTTTGGACGATTGGGGAATTTGGGAACAACACCGGGACTCCTTGGGGAAGTGTTGGAGGGGATTGAGACGTGGGGACAATTTTTTTTTTTTTTTGTGATTTTTTGAGATTTTTTTTGGGAAGCTGGGGATTATGGGAACCGGAATGTGTCATGTGGGGCGTGTGGCAGTGGTTCTACTCTTTCCCCTCATTTTTGCGGAATTCGGAGGGGCGCAGAGATACAGATATGATCGTTACAGAGGTAATAATGAATTCAATTTGTTATGAATTATTGGAGTCAATCGGTTTTAATGTGCGGGGATGCTCACGTTACGGCGTGACGTCCTCATTGTTGAGTAAAAATTGAGGCAATCCGTTATATTTTACCAACAATAATAATTAATACGGCAACATCATTGTTAATTAAACAGCTGATTTTATTTTATTATTATTCAGGAATTTATTCGCCACACCAGCAGAGAAATCTGTAGGTCAATTATTTTTGAGATAATAATTTCGAGTCTCGACGTTTTTTTATTTCACTTCAATTTTATTTATTTCAACAAAATTAAAGCGTTAACTGGAAGATAAAACAAATTATTCTTTAAGTAAATGATCGATTTCAGATCGTGGCGAGTCATTTGACGGCATTTTTCTCGAACTGAAATTTTTAATAAATTTTCAAATTCACTCTAACAAAAAAAAATAAAAGTTTCCGATAATTTTCCGCTGATTCTCTAGAATTACCCCCAATTGTCGTTTATTAAATATTATTTATGAATTTTTAATTTTCATTTGGCGGTCGGAAACATCCCCTGACGAATTTATTAAAAAATGCAAATAAACTTAAAAATAATCTCAAAAGGTCTTTAGAATTTTGAGAAAATTGTCAAATTCCAGTCGAAAAGCGCAATTTACCTGTGGATTTCTCGGCGCTTGTATCGCAATATCTCCCTAAATAATATTCGATTTTCCCCGGTACGGTATCAGCGAGAAATAAAGAAAAAAACCGTAAAAAATAGTAACGAAAAAAAAAAGAGAGAGAGAAAAAAATGGGCGCATCCTCGCGTAATGCACCCGACGATACTGTCGCATAATTACAGATCGAAAAGACATGTCGTCAGTTGGATACAGAGTCATGCACGCCATCGAGCCGACCGACGTATATATTCACTTTTACGCGGCGAATGAACTCATATAGAGCGTTAACTAGTTATATATTTATCCAGCTGAATAATACACAATGCACTATAGGCTGAATAATAATTATTCACTTCAATTTTCCATTATTTATTATATCTGCGTAGAGAGAGATGGAGAGGGCGAGAGAAAGCCAGCGAGAGAGAGAGAGGGAGACTGTGGGCGGAATTGTGAATGAACTGGCGAAAAAAGCGCTAGGGACAAAAGATTATCGTTGCATTTCCCCCCCCCTTTTTTTTTTTTAAGGCAACAAAATTTGGAAGACATTCATTGGATTTTTATTCAGTCTAGTCCGACTGTTTTCGGAGGGAGCGATAGGATAAGTTTAATTTTTTGAATAATTATTCATCTCAATTTTTTATTATTTATTTGAGCTGGAGTTGTGAATGAAACGGGGGAAAGCGCCGGTGACAAAAGGTTATCATTGGTTTTTTCGGCTTTTTTAAGACAGCTGAATTATTTAAAAGACACTCATTCAATTTTTATTCGGTCCAGTCACTCACTCCGCCCCGGAATAACCAGCGGGTCTTCAATTTTAAACGCTCGAAATTTAAGAAAACCGGAGAGAATTTTCTCACTCATTTTCGCCGGAAAAATTGAGGCGTCGGTTGCATTTTACAATAAAAATTAAACATCCGGGTTTATTCTATTATTTTTATCGAATTTGTTTTGCTTCGGAATTTCAGTAGGCTCGACAATTTTTTATACTAAAAAACAATAATCAGTGGTTTTTCATTTTTTTAAGACAGCGGAATTATTTAAAAGACACTTGTTCAATTTTTATTCGGCCCAGTCACGCGCTCCGCCCGCAACTAGTCGACGATTTTTTTTTTAAATCCCGAAAATTCGAGGAAACTGGCGAGGGATTTCTCTACTCATTTGCTGCGCAAAAATTGAGGCAATCGGATATATTTTACAAAACAAAAATCAACAACATATCGTTATCATCGTTAATCAAACAAGCGATTTGATTGAATTATTTTAACAATTTTTTTTGGCCGTACGTAAAGAAAAATCTGTAGGTAAATTTGGCTTGTGGATAATAATCTCCGCCGTTTCAAAAAATTTTCTATAAAATAAAAACCACAATTATCATTGGTTATCATTAAAAGCCACTCATTCAATTTGCATTGACTGCAGTCATGCACTCCACCGGGGAATGATCAGGCGATTTTGATTTTTTAACGCATGAAAATTAAAACAAATTGGAGGGAGAATTTTTTTCACTCATTCATCTTATTCAATTCAATTGAACAATTAGTACAGTTCTCCCTCGGCGTTGCATGGCAGGAAAAAGAAAAAAAAACAAAACTGGGAAGAAGAATGTTGAAGATAGCTCTGGTCACGGCAGCGAGAGTATGCCTGACCATTTTTAAAATGAAACAATGCGCCAGTGGAGAACATCATAAATGCGTCCACGTGTATTAGCGTGAGGATAGCAATGCGTGTATATACGTGCAACAGGCCGCACTATAAAACGTCATGCAATAAAGTCGTGGAGTAGAAAAAAATAGTGGCATTTTTTATTTTTTATTTCTCTTGTTTTCAGATGTTAAAATGTTGCCCTTGGGGCTTGAAACAACTGAAAATTAAAATACATCTTGGAGAGAGAATTATAAATAATTCGAGGGAGTATTAATGCCACAGCAAATAAAATTCTCAATTTTTCCATAGAAATATTATAAATAAACAATTCCGCTATGCCATTATCCATGACATTTATTGTCTCCGAGATATTACAATCACTCGATTGGTTATCGAATTACAAATGACTTCAACTTAATTAATTAAATTGACTGAAGCTATGTCATTTTGAATCCTCATTAATTTTGTTATCGACCGCTTCAAAAAGTTATTCAATTTTAATTTGTTCCAATTGAGTTCTCATGCTTAAAAGTGTCATTCAAAAATATTAAATTAATCAATGAAAAGATTTTTCCTCTACCAGCGGAAAATTATCGAAACAAATTCGATATTTCCATAATTCGCCAGTAATCGCGTCGAGACTTACTCTCATTGAAAAATTTTAAGGCGACAAAAGTCGAGATATTGAACTGACACTTCGCGAGATCCTCTCACCGCCCCCGCACTAGACCCCCCCCTAGAGTTGACATTTTCCCTATGAAATTACCCCCAAATGGGGTTTCTCTCCATCATAAAAGTGCTACCGCAGGGCAGCTATGGTTTGGCCTGTGAAACTGGCTCACCCATTAAACCGTGAAATATTATTCGTCATTCACAAAAAAAACCATAACATCCAATTCACAATGTCCTTAAAAAAGCCCCCGTCCTCTTAACCGAAAAATCACCTAATAAATGCTCTTCATTTTACGGCAACATTCGTTTTTGGGCGGAAAAAAAAAAGGTATCCTCTAAAAGTGAGAAGGGACTACTTTCATTCGCGAATTATCATCATTAATTTGTAGTTAGACCAATTAAAATGGCCCTCAGCAGCTTGACATCAAAGGCCGTCGAGATTATCACTCAACGCTCCCTCTTCCCCCCTCTTCACTCAACCTAATTATTTATTAATAATTTTTACGATTTCACAGCCGTAAAAGCCAAAAACTTGGCGAATATGCGAGACGCGGCTAATGGTCTCGAAACTCGGAAGTTCCATAAAACGTGGGTTAACGATGCGTTGCTTTTATGCGTTTGGCTATCCTACCTGAAACGGTATCAACATAAATGCTACCCATGGAGAATGTATTTCTCAACCTTTCAACCTCAATCAAATACAATAAAGCCACGATTGCGATGAGGGATGGAATAATATACGGAAATTAACGCGATCATTTTAATTTCTTTGTCATTTTCATCAAGCCCGTTACGGCCTCTTATATCTTCTCTATTCTAATGGAGAAGATTATTCCGAGAGCAGTCCGAGAAAAGAAATTAATGTCTCTGGTACATTGGCGGCAATGTGACTCATGCATATTGCAACGGGTGCGAACGAGTCTTGCATAATCGATTTTATCTGACAACGGTGTACATATACCGTGACGTGATGGAAGGGAAACAAAAAAAAATTTACAAGTGAATCTGTCGAAAAATTTGACAACCATTGACGGCCAAGGGCCAATTGCCAGGCCAATTTATTTGGAGGAATCATTTGCGGGGAATTGTGATTAGGTAGCAATGATGACAGGCATTTACAATAATTGTTTTTTTTTATTTCGTATTTTCTTTCGTCTCTGATTTTTTAATTTTAGGAATTTTGAAAACGTCTCGAGAATATGGTTTATCATTTTTGAAAACCACTTAAATTATTGGAAAGATTTATTCGGGTGGAGAGCTGGCATTTTTAAAAGTAAATACTTCCCTCAAGTAAATTAATATTTAGCGAAAACAATTTATTTTCCTCAGGGCATTAAAAAATTATTT
>JAPYZN010003316.1:0-14436 GCA_030522865.1 Psyttalia lounsburyi | reverse complement strand
TCCCCAATTATCATAAAATAATTGGATTGAAATTTCCGATATAGTCGAGTGGTTATGATTTTCAATTGAATTGAAATTTTAGCATGCAATGGATTTTTTAATAATTTCCTCATCATCTCCTGTACTTTCCCAGCAATAGCCGATCAATTCTCGCCCTAACATTCCTCGCGCCTTAAAAAAACAAATATTCCCCCTCCCCTCGCTCTGCCGTCAACTCCGCGATCCCCAAAAAATCCCCGCGACCCCTTTCCACCCCGCCCGTCAACCTCCTAATTCCCAAATAGCACCGGGCCACCCCGCCCGTCAACCTCCTAATTCCCAAATAGCACCGGGACATCGACGACTCCTGAATTAGCATCTCGTGGGCGACGGATGAAGACATTCCGGACTAGAAGGGGGTCTGCGCTCCAGCTGACGACAATCACCGAAGATACAACTCCAGGATAAACAAGCCCCCCCCCCCGTAGGGGAAAAAAATCCTCACGACTAATAGGATCTACTCACTCAGTATGAACCTGGTTTATAAAAAAAATTCCCCCAACTCTCGGAGCCCTCACATCTTGTTATTGTGTCTCGCGCTCGTCTCAGACAACTGATACAATCGCATGTCAGTCAGCGAAACGTCCGATATCGAACTGATTCGCGGTGGTGGTTGGCGCGACAGAGCCACCCCAGAAGGAGATGTTCGACTAGCGCGCGACGAGAATTTGTCGGTGGGGGTCTGAGGATTTCACCGAGAGAGAGGGAGTGAGGTAACCGGGAGGCGCGCGCTACTCTCGGCCCGGGATATGCTGAGCACACGGGGCAGCCTCCCGTGGTCCTCGCAATGTGCGTAAAGATAAGGGATCCAATTGCAATTGAAATTCCAATTGTCCTCTCTCGCTTCAACCCATCAACTCCACCGGTTACAATTCCATTTTCGAGCAATTTTCGACTGTCAATTGACACGGCTTCCTGAACATTTTTGGGGGTTATTTATTGACGAGGGAGTGGACATTGAGATCGCGAAAATGGTTGAATTGATGCGGAGGGTGCGTTGAATGCCGCGCAGAAGTGGTTGAATTGTGCGCAGGCGTTTGGCCTTTAGTGGCTATTAGAAAACTTGGAGAGGGGGGGTGGACACTCCAATGCAACTTCATCGATCCGATGCGATTATATATCGCGAGACTGTTTAGGACGCGATAAACTGGTCATTAATGGCAATGGGGGGGGGGACAGACGTGATTGATGAAATGAAGGGCTTCATTGTGGGGTTAATAATGTTGGTAGTAGGCGGGATCTGTTGCGGGCTCGAAGGTGGGAGGCAGGATCTACCGCGCGTGCGCACTGGGGAGTCATTAGAACACTATTGAAGGACTTGTGACTCGCTCCGTGGGGAAGTAATTTTTTTAGATCATTTTGACTATTTTGAGATCTTCTGTTAGTCTTCATGCGCGAGTTCTAGTTCATTTTTTTTTTCATTAATGTAATTAATTTTTTCAATTACTGAAATGGGGATTTCCTCTCGCTTGGGAGGGCGCTCAGGACATTCTTGAAGAAGAGAAGTTGAAGTGACACGCGATCGATGAGATGGGATCGTCAGAGGGTCTATATGATCGGGTGGAGGCGGGATTTGTCGGGGGTTATGGGGCGAGGAGGGGAGATCTACCGCGCATGCGCACGACGGCTGCGCAATGGATTAGGTTCTTAGAATAACACCCATAAAAATTATCATAACGAAGTATCGAGTAATGTATAAGGACATAATTTTTTGTGATATTTCTTCTGACCCTGTTTGGCAGATTTCATTATCGATTTGGGATTTACGATAAACCCGAGGCCTGATAAAATGGGAACAGAGGAGAGGATCTGACAAATTACGAGGTGGCTTTGGCCTCAGTCGATTTTCCTTCAGATTTTCATCTTTCAGAATCGAAGATCTTATTTGTGATACTTATCTAGGGGTCCCCTACAAAACTAGACCCTCTCGGCTCCCCTCGATCTGCCCTTTTTCCCCCGGTTTCTCATCGACACCAATCCAAATCTCCGGAATATGGGGGATGAGGGTGAGAAGGGGAAAATGTATTTATCATGTCCCGAGGGTGACGGGGATTTGCGAAGAGGAGTGTAACGGTCTTAGAGAGGGATCATTGATTCGGCAGCCCAGTCAGGCGGCAGCGACGAATGGTATTGACTCTATACGCGAGTACTCTTCATTTACCCCCGGTGAGGATTTAGATGAGCTCATCAGGGGTTTATACGGAATAATGAGGAGAAATTCGCCAGAAAAGTCTCCAAATTTGTTATAGAATTCCATTTTTAGATCCGAAAATTATAAGTCTTCCGAGGAATAATAAGATCAGCCAATTCGCACTTCAATTACTTAATTACCGCTTCAGTGATAACAAAAGTTATTGTAAAAATAAGCCACGAATTCTATAAACTCCCTCAGAAAGTGAATTTGATTTTACACACTTGGAAAATTTCGTGCGCAAATTGAATTTGGGACGAATACGGAACTCTCATTTGCCGATTATTTCCGGATTGTTTAAATTCGAGTAATGCCCGCGGTCGGCAGGGTAGATTTTGTAATACAGCCCTTCCTGGGCGGAAAGATTTTTTATCCGCCTCGTGATCGGTAAAGAGAATTTTCGACACGGGAACGGCAATGGATAAAGCAATTCTCGCGAGGGGAATTGAAAAAGGATTTTACCAGTGAGAAAATTTAAAAATGCGAAGGCGGTATTGGCCACGGCCAGAAAAAAGTCGTGTACAAAAACACATGTTTTGTACACAAGCGGAAAATAGACTACGTCGAACTACGCAGGCGGCAACCTTTCCATTCTGCCGATTTTTACCAGAATCGGCACTCTTTTAACGATATCTCAAAAACTATTGATCCTATTGCCTCAGGGTTTGTTCCATTCGAAAGCCGAGCTCATTTCCCATAAATATAGGGTATTGGCAAGTTTCTACAATGATTTTTGGCAGCGTTTTCCCAGTTTTTCTGAAATTCATTCAAATTTCAAAATTTTTAATTCATAAAACTACCAAAAAAGGGGTGGAAAAATGATTTCAAAAATTTACCAATAGCCTATATCGATGGGAAATGAGCTCAGCTTTCGAATGAGACCAACCCCAGGGCGATAGGATCAATAGTTTTGGAGATATCGCCGAAAATGTGTTCAGCCAGCCGGAAGTCGCGGAAATCGGAGTTGTCAAAAAATCGGAAATCCAAAAAATCCCTAAAGATTAAAGGAGAATTTTCCTCGGGATAACCCGAGGAGAAGAGGTTCGCTAACGCCAACGGCATCGTCGCAGAAAAACACGTCCTTCAGGTGAGTGGAATAATCTATTAAAATAAGTTAATCGAGTGCACTCAATTTTTGTCATGTGCGGCCATTTTTGTTGTATTTTTTCTTTTTTTTTTATCAATCCCGAAGGAGGCGTCTTGGGACTGAGGCGAGGATCAAAAGGTGGTTCAATACCTCATCGACGAAGGTCTAATTGATGCAATTAGTTCCAACAGAGTCTGGAAGGAGGTGGAGCAAGCCAAGGTGAGAGCCCCTTGATCAGAAATTGAACGATTCCCACTTCCGGATGGATTAATTAATTCGTTAATTGTGGGGTTTTTTACTTACCTTGATTTTATTGCAGAGTCTTCCGTTCCCTCGATCAAGTGCCAGTATACACACACGATTCCATCGATTCATACTGCCCAACATCGCTCGTTATACGAGTAATCCAAAGGTCCTACAAGCAATTGACATGTGTAACTGATTTTGGAATAAAAATATGTAAACAATGACAATACTTTTCCGTCTGTCAACAGTTGTTGTTGACAATTTGTGGCTAAAGTTAATCCGTGTCCTCAGAAAAATATGGAAAAGTATTGTCCCAATATTTACTAAATATTACTGTCTGTAACTGTTCATTGTATATTTCAAAGCCAAAACTTACCCAAGTAAGCAACGGAAAATGCCGATAGAAGTCCAACCAAATTTTGTGTTTTTCCTTGAAATTTTCGTTGTGCACCTCTGCCTGGTTGTGGAATAATTTGCTGTTTACTCCGCCGACTCTGCCGGGTGCGCGAGGTGACGCTGCCTTTGTCATCATCAGTGACTGCCTGACGCGTGAATTCACCAGATCACAGTCAACATGACACTCCAGGGAACACCAACAACTTGGTTCAATTCACGTTTATTCTACGTTAATAACAAACGAATGAAATTTTACCTCGACGGCTTCGATCACGCCGAGATCTACAAAATAACCCGCATTGTCGAGGTAATTCTTGATAATTTATTTACCATTATAAATATCACTCACTCGTTCATTAACTGACTTATGGGAATTAATCTTCAGGCGTATGGAGGACAATATTCCGAGCCTGATGATGAGGTTATCGTTTTCTCGGAGCCACAACGCTCCACCGGAAGTTATGATTATATTTTTCACGTCAAGTATCTGTACGATTGCGTGGCGTCCAACAATACTCAAGAGCTCAAAAAATATTTGTGAGTAGATTTATTCTTTCCTGTCGATATCCCCGGATGTAACGAGATATTATTGACGACGTAAATCTCATTATGAAGCCGGAAAAATGATCTTGAGGCAAAATAATCTATGGACGCTTGAAACCCGTGACTTCCGGGTGTCCGGTGGGAAGACATTTTTTTTTTCAATGGCGAACGATAAATCGAGACATCGACAGAGTAACTGTTAAAAAAATGTGTTCATCCCGAGGATGATTTTTCGGGCTTGCAAATGAGATGTGATTTATTTTAATTCCATCGTTCGACCGGGAGATATCGGGGTTTAACGATACTATTGCCACTTCCACTGAACGTCTCTCAATATTTAGGCTGTCTAAACCCTCTGAGAAATCGCCAGCCGCGAATAAAAATGGAGGGACCTCCAATAAAAATTCTCCCAAAACTAAAAACATCGAAGGGAGGACCAAAGCTCAGGGAAATATTCCGATTGAAAGCTATCGCGAGAGACTCCAGCCTCCGCAACATCCCATGCTCCCCCAAGTGGCTCACCAAAATGCTCCGATGAAAGCCGAAGTCCTTTCCGACGAGGGCTTCCTCGAGGAGGTGACGAAGCATCCGAGAGACCTCGAGCCTCACAGGAAAAAGAGCAAGTTCAGATGTTTCAACTGCAATGTCGTCTGGCCCGCTTTGTCTCTGATACCATTTTCGGAGTCCACTGATGAGGAGAATCTGCTCGAGCCTCTGGAGAAACAAATGAAGTCGAGGGAAGGTCCAGCGAGGCCTGGAGGAGGTCAATCCCCGCCTGAGTGTCCAGGTCGTAATTATTGTTCAGAGAATTCCCTCGAGAAACCCGAGGAATTGTCTTCTTGTGACCACGGGTTCGGCTGTGCCAGAATGATTAGATATGAAGCTGATGTCCTTGATCACATTGGATTCGCGTCGGGGAAGAATGCGGTGGCGAAGCTGTATGGGAAAGTCACAACTATTGAAATGGACACAATGTCTGAGTATTCTTGTGATTATCGGAGGAAATCCGGCTCGAGGAAGACGAAGAGACTGCACTGGCAGGAGAAATCCAGTGGCTCTGATGGATCTAGGGTATGTCATTCTATTTGAGGTTCCTTAAAAATTCAATATTCAATATTTAATTGGGCTTTTATCAATAAATCTTCGTTTGAGAGATTTAGCGTCCGCACTGGGCTCCAGCTGATTCCAAAAAAAATTGATCCCGGATTTTTTTCTTCCTTTTTACAGTAAACACTTGTCCCCGAAGCGTCAGGGAAGACGATGCTTGGGATTTAATTATGAATATGTTGTTGAAAGTTATGAAGTTATATTAAATGTTACTTGAAGGTGTAACGGAGTTGATCTATACTAGGACCTATCCTAAGTGCCAATTGTCGGAGGTCTAAGAAAGTTATAAAGTTCTTTTTTCGGATTTGATAAATTGTTAATTTGATATCAATGGCAGGTCATTAAAAAATGAGTTTATAATTCGTAATAACCTCATCGAGAAATTGAATTTCAGTTTGTTTTTTCAAATTTTTATTTGTGTAAAACATTAGCCTCCTATTGGTGTTTTTATCTACAGCGAACAACCGCTCCAACTCTCAGCTCCCACTTAATTATGAATACTCTATTAAAACATAACTAAACAGTTTGATAAACTATTATATATTTATTGGCACTCGTTATCTTTATGCGATTAAAATAATGTAGGGAAATAACAGACATCTCTTCTCATTATTCAACAAAATAGTGAGCAATGCCAATTGCCTAGGCTCATAACCAATAAAAAAAAATCTAATATAACCACAAAACAAAAGAAAAGTAACCATGTAAAATGACAGAGGAGGAAGAAAAAAAAATATAAACCAGATAATTATTGCAAATATCCTTTGCCATATTTTTGGTCCCTGCTGAATAACCAGAAGCAAATTTCCTACAGTATTTTAATCATTTGTTTTTATCTTTGGGGTCTCTTATTATTAAGGGAACATTTTTTCAACAAAATAAACTAAACAAACTTCGTAAACTAAATATACAGGAATGTCATCTCCATTGGTACCAATCTCGTCGTTTCTTTTATTCTGACATTCATAAAAAAAATACTGCAACACCCGTTGTTGCATCGACAGGTACTCGACTCACTAATTACAAACATTTCATGAAAAAAAGAAACACACAAAAAACCGGTTAAGATGCCGATTTTTTTTTATAAAATATTTTCAATGAAATCCTCGAGTGCATAAGCTCTAAAAGAAAAAGGAATAGAAAATTGAGATTGAAATCTACTGAGTGTTTATTTAATTGTTGGATAATTAATGAGTCAAAATAACCAGAAGTGCAATTTTTTAACGACTTCTTTGTCTTCGATCTCATACGGACTTTTCTGATTGTCATTGGGAACTGAACAGGATTTTTTTAATGCTGATCAATCAGAAGGATAAACTAAAGATATAATTATGGGTTTTAAATCATTGCGAAGGGAAGTATTTGGAATTGAACAATGAAAGAGCTTTACTACCAACCAATATTTATTTTTGTATGAAGAATAATTCATTCTCGAGTGAAAAATTATTTGCAAATCGAGGGTAGTCTATTCTTCACTCAAAAATCTTCTATTCCATCCTTCATAACCTCAAAAGTGCTCTCTCAACCCCAAAACAATTGAGAGTGTGAAAAGTGAAAAATCCTCCGCAAAATCTCCTCTCCAAAAAAAAAAGAAATTAAACCGTCTCCCCCTCCTCCAACTCCCCCCGATAAGCCTCGCACTCATGATAAATAGTACAACAGTTCTGATTGCACTGGCAGATGCCGGCCATTTTATGTTGCAAGGAGGCAGCAACAGTGGCAGAATCCCTGCCGAGACATGCGACATTATTGAACCTCTCAATGTGCAAAGTAAAAACTTCAAAGCCCTGAGGATCCTTGACAGTTGTCGCCTGCCTCATCTTATCCCCCTTTTTGGTAGTCATCTGCTTGAAGAAGTGACTGCCATCCTTCAGATTCTCAATCATAAACTTAAAGTCACAGACTTTGCATATATAAATATGAGTCCTGCCCACTTGCTTCATGAGACCCGTCTCCATAGCAATGGGAGCATAATTGTCCCCAACTTTATCAATGCACTCGCTATCATGAAGGAATGCCATGCCACAGGCACAAGTGAACAATTCCCCGGACTTGAGTTCCTCACTGGTCGAAGGATCTTTCTGGAACTTGCAACGATGAATAATCTCGAATGAGCAGGTGGTGCATAACGCCCTGACCATGTCACTCGTTTTGCTGATAGAATTCTCAACAGCTGGAGGTGGTACATCCTCCCTAGCTTGTGGTGGAGGCACATCATCGTCCCAGGACTCTAGGCCCCCAGCGCTGAGAGGAGCACTTGTAGCACTGGAACTGGCCCAGGAATCCTGAGCCCTCTGGCTTGTCCTCTGCTTTCCCCAAGAGGAAGCGAACTCTTTGCTGGGCTGAGGTGTTGCCACATCGTCGTCCCAGGATTCTCCAGTGGTTTCAGCTGGAAGAGCTGCTGCAGTTGGCTCGGATTGTCCCCAGGAAGACGTGGAATTCCTTCTATTGTTGCCCCTGTCACCAAAGGAATTTCTATTATTTCTGTCCCCATAATTGTTCTGATTGTTTCTGTCCCCATAGCTGCTCTGATTGTTCTGATCTCCAAAGCTCTTTCGATTGTTCCAGGGGCGACCCTCAGATCTGTCTCTCGAGTTATTTCTACTCCAGTTGCCAGAGTCACGAGAGCCGGATCGTCGGCCCCGATTTCCTCGGTATCCCTGACGATTCGAGTTACCAGAGTCTGAGTTATCGCTGGATCTGCTGCCACCTCTGTAGTCACACCTGAAATTGTTGGAATCCGACTGGTCCCTGGAGCCTGTTGAACGATTGTCCGAGTCTTTTCGAGACCTTCCCCTGTAATTATTGCGGCCTCGACCGTTCCTCTGTTGGCGATTTGAGCCCCAGTCGCTGCTCCTGGAGGATTGATTGTCCGTGTCCCAAGAATCAGCTGGAGCATTGGCTGGCGGTTGAGGGGGATTGCTCCCCCAGGTTGCCAGTGCTTCCTTCGATGCCTGAGGCGCGGGTGCCTCGTCGTCCCATGATTCCAATCCATCCTGAAGAGGCTTCGCTGCCGCTGCTGCCGCAGGCGCTCCCTGGTGAGAAAAAAAATCAGAACATTTAAAGTCGTAGAAAAATGTCCAGTGAAAAATACGTCTTCAAGTCCCTATAACGACCCCAGATGTCCTCACCAAATTTATCTCACAAAGAAAATATTGACATTTACCCAATTGACACTGCCTCCAGGAGGCGGTGGTTCGTCATCCCACGATTCGAGTCCACTTCGTTTGTCCTTCGGTTTCGCCTTTCCCTTCCCCGAACTAGCCTCCCAGGACCCGTAATTCTTTGGTGGCTGAGTATCCCACGAGTCGGGAATAGTCTGAATAATCGGTGGGGCGGCACTAGGTTGAGGAGGTGCAGCGCCATCATCCCAAGAATCCAAACCCAAGGGCTCATCAGCCACAGGGGCTGGTGTGCGGCTAGCCCAGCTGTTGGTACCCAGGCTCGTACTGGGCTCTGGTGCTGGGCCGTCGTCCCAGCTCGCCGTACCCAGGCTCTTACTGGGCTCTGGCGCTGGGCCGTCGTCCCAGGACTCCGTCCCCAGGCTCTTACTGGGCTCCGGCGCTGGTCCATCGTCCCAGCACTCCGTCCCCAGGCTCTTACTGGGCTCCGGCGCTGGTCCATCGTCCCAGCACTCCGTCCCCAGGCTCTTACTGGGCTCCGGCGCCGGTCCATCGTCCCAGCACTCCGTACCCAGGCTCTTACTGGGCTCCGGCGCCGGTCCATCGTCCCAGCTCTCCGTATCTAGGCTCTTACTGGCTTCTGGCGCTGGCCCATCGTCCCACGAGTCCAGAGCACCTCCATCAGATCCCGAATTTCCCCAATTGTTACCCTTGCCCCAGTTGTTCTCCTTATTCTGGCCCTGGCGACCTTGACGATCGTTTCGAGGGCCTCCCTTGCCCCTCCACGAGTCAGTCCTCTTGAATTTCGAGCCGTTGGAATTGGTGGGGGTTGGAGCATCCTCAGTTCCATATTTTCTCTTTCTCCATTCTCTGTAAGAGGTCGCCTCGTTGGGGTCGTTGAGCGCAGACGCCGGAGTCATCTTTGGAGTCTTCTCCTGAGGTGGCGGAGGCTGGAATCGAGAAACAGGGGACTCCCCGTTGTAGGTCGCAGCTTGGAAAGAGGAGTTTGAGGGGTGGGGCTTGAATCTGGAATTAGTTTGGTTCCAGTCATTCACTTTGGACATTCGTGAGTCGAGGGGGCTGGCGGCTGGACGCTGGGGGGCCTGGCTCCAGTGGGGGTAAGACGCGGTGAACGGTGGCTGCGCGAGGCTGGGCGCCGGGACCGAGGGCAGCGGCGGGTTCCCCAGAGACTGCAGTTGGGCTTGGACTTGGGGCGGCTGCTGACCTTGGGTCGACATACAGTAGATATGAGCGTAATAATCCTCGATGCTGTTGAAGACTATCTGGCCATGGAGGCTGGGTTCATACGGAAGTTGACGTCGTTGTTGTTGAGGCCGCGGAAGCTGGAAGGGCATTTTCGGGGAGTTAGATCGACAGTTTGGGGGAATAATTCGGTTATACAAATTGAATGATGTAAAGAGATAACTACAAAGTAATTTAATTTGGTTGAGACGTAGGTTTAGATTCGTTAGATTAATTGAGGCAATGATATTATAACATTCGCTGACGATAAGTGAGTCAGTGCGTGAGGAAATTACGTAAGAAACAGAAAAACTCACGAAGTATTCGACGCCCCCTCCTCCGGCTTCTTCGCTCTTTGTTTGTACTCTGAAATTGATATCCGCTTGCGATTCTCGGCATGTGCTGAGGGATCCGCAGAGTGTCTCGAGCCCCCTCGTGAATTTTCATCCTCATCTTCATGAAATAGCAAGGAATATCATCAGCAGGAAGTGAGAACCAGACCAAGGAAATTTTGCGTTAATATTCGGGGATAATGAACCCTTCCATCTCACATTCACAATAAAAAAAATTGAATATTTAATTTTCTCAGGCGATTAAAGGTTCAACAGTGGACAATTCAACAATTCTTAAACATATGAGAGTGCAGACGAGGTTTCAGTCGGAATACACCCGCTTAGAGAGCAATCCCGACAATGAAGCGAATAAATTATGTGAACACTCACCAGAATCATTTTCGCTGTGTCCCAACGACGATCGAGATTTCCCATTCTTCATTTTTCCAAAAATATTATGCCTTGAGCTGCACCGGGACACTCACAACGACATCGTACGCCGGCCGCTGCTGCAACGATGAAATTATTCCAGGAATCAGTTCACTCTGACAAAGAAAAGAAAAAACACTGGCGTCTTAATGAAAAGAAAATGGCACTGGATGCAACAATTGGTTGGAGGCGTCGCGAAAACACACGCGGACGAGGCCCGAGAGAATCTGAGACGCGGTTATCTTGAATTGAATGAACTCGAGAATGTGCCTGGGTAATCCGAAGACGAGGACTCAACAAACGCTCTAGCTACATGCTTACGGCTGACCACAAGTAACTGTAGAGTCCCTCAAGTGTCGCCCTCATGAAAACATTCCGGCACTTTTCACTTTTGTTTTGATTATCGAAGTTTACTTACGATCCTGATGGCCTCCAAGTGCCTCAGAGGCTCTATTTACTTTTCCCCAAGTGTGTTTATGAATTTTGTTTTGCTTTGTGAGGCCTGTGAATGAACCCAACTGCGAGTGAAATAATGTAAATGGAGGAAATCGTTAGTCTTTGGGTGTGAAGCTAGTGAATATTTGGCGATCCGTGCGCGACCGGGTGCTAGTTTATTTAATTGTGCAGTGAACAATCAAGTGTGATTAAGTGGAACGGTTAATTTGTGTTACTCGGACGGAAGTTTTACCGGGAATGATTGCCTCTAGAGAAAATATATCGGAGCCTTCTTTGTTGATGGAAATTTTAACAAAAATGGCGAATCATATTTTCTTCTAGAACCAGTCAGCCGCCGAGATAAACTAATGTGATGTCCACTGGTGTTCTGGGGGTTTTATCGATCAATTTGGAATTCACTGATGCCGGAAGATCCTCCTGGAGAAGGGATTCATCGCCTGGAGTCGTCGATCGGTAAGTGAATACATTTTTTTTACGATATTTTGCGACTCACAAGCTCGACAGTCTCATTTCAATAATTAATTGACACTCTCACTGCAATAATGGGGGTTAAGTACAATTGTCGCACTGGAACAAATCATTTTTCACTGTTTTTTTCCACTTTAAACATTTTTCATTAAATATTGAACTGATTTTGGGAAATTATGCCGCCCAAATTAATAATCCCCAGCGATAAGTCTGGATTTTCCACGAGAATGATTAGTTTTAAGAGAAAATATCTCTGAACATTTTTTGTAGTCTACAAAATTTGCAACAAAACATATTATCTGACATTTTCCCCTAACATAACTCACTACCGAGGTAATTCAATAATTAATAACACCAAAAGTCGATAATCGATTTTTTTGTCCTGACAATAATACAAGTTAAGCTAGATTACTTACTTTAGCTCGCAAAGTAATGAATGTAAATCCGCGACGATTATCTGATATTAATACCTAGGCATAAAGACTAATTGTTCAATGAACGGACCCCTGGGAGAGGCGGTAAAAGACTGAATCCAAATACTCTCCAGGACAAGCTGGGGGGCATGTCCACAGACAACGTTGCCATGTTCTCCACGTGCCATTGGACAAAAATCCTGGAGTGTAGGTAGTCGGGGGAAGTTAAATAGAGAAGAAAATGCATTTTGGGCCCCTAGCTGGAATAATTGTTTGCCCCCGGGTCCGTGCTTACCTCCAATATACCCATAAAACCCCTGCCTTATCTCACAGACCGACCATCTTGAAAATTTCCTCATTACAATAGGAAAATTAATTTTCATATGGCAAAGGTAAATCAGGGCTGGGGCTGGGGAATTTTCAATGGGAGGGACTATTTGTCTTCGATTTCCCTGACAACAGAATTTTTTTTTATTCAATTGTTCAATTCCTAAATTTGGGAATTACAAAAATTTTTCTGCAAGCCTATTGCTCTAATTAATTTCGCACATTTTTGTACGACAATTGACTTGTAAAAAATTAGGGAAGAAAGATATTTAGGAAATGAGAATGGGGGCAGAATATTCTCAAGAAAATGAAACGGGAAAACTCGAGGCGAAGATAATTTTGAGCCTACCCCCCGGATTTTATTGTTCCCAGAATGTTTTTGACCTGACCCGAGACAGCGTTGTCGGGTTTTTCCGGATACGCATAATTAAATTCTCCAGGGCGCTAGGTATTTTTGAAGTGGCAGCAAAAAAATATACAGCACACGCTGGGTGAAATATTTTTCTCCTTTTTTTGTATATTTACTCGTGGAGACCTGCCATAAACCCATAAAACCCTCATGATCGGCCTGCGGAGACTGCCAAGAGGCCTCCCAGGTCTCCCCGTTGACAATGGAAGGATTAAGTCGTTAATGTCCATTACGGAAGCACTCGAGATCGTTTTATTGCAGGAAAAATTAATTTAACTGAATTTTAGCTTTGGGGAAAGTCGAAGCTCGTGGCTTTTGTCTCTAGGGGGAATCATTTGGGCCCCGCCTCCACTTCCGAACACTTTCGAGGGGGGAGTAAACGACCGTTGGGACTCTTGACGATCAGATAGAGTTCGAGTAAATTTTACAGCGCTCCAATTTCACTTCTTTTCAGTTGCTCAGGGAGAGAAAATTCTATTTCACTTTGATTTATAAATATTCTATTTCTTCTCGGTAACTATAGCTTATTTGTCTCGATTTTTACACTGGAAATTACTCATTTTTTGCCAGCCGGGGATTCGTTGAGTTAGAATTCGGAGGAGCCGTGGAGAACATTGAACGCTGAATACGAGGTTTTCACGACCTGAAACAAAATTTTGCGTATAAACAATTACGGGAAAATTAAGAGGTTTTTTCCTAGTCGGGTGTGACAATTATTCTGTGGAAAATGCGGCAGCGCAGATTTTTAGGACTGAAATAGATGGATTTTCTTACACTGTTGAACGATTCGATGGACAGCGTCAGGATGTAGCCACTTGTGAACCTCATGGGTTTCTGAGCTCTGGTTATTATCATCGCCAAACTACGTTTGGTGGAGGTACTCAGGATCGTCCAATCCATACTGTAGATGTCATCGCAGAGTTTTTCACTCTGAAAGAAAAAACAGAGATAAAAATAACCAATAAATTAAAGAAATGACAAAATAATTTACCACTTCAACTCCAAAATTTTTTAACTTTAAAATTCTCAACATCTGATCTTTTATAATTGAAATAATCATCAAATCATCAATTGTTATTTGTTTTAAAAATTCTAAATTTCAATCTCGATGTGGGAAATTCCTCGTCAAATGTCCCAATTTTTTGCAATTGAAAAACAAAAATTAAATAATAACTCAAGGGACCGACGACGGTGGTCGAGTTGGTTAAAGCGCACGGCCGGACGGCGGAGTCCGCGTGGAGCGGCTTCGAGTCCGGCTTGGGGCGTGGGATTTTTAATCTCTCGGAAACCGTCGGACGGGAGTCTAGACACCAAGAATCATTGGAGAAAAAAGTTTTCCTCGCCTACCTCGCCTTCGGCTCGGGTCGTAATTTTGCACGTGAGGACGACTTGTCTACTTTTCCTCCCTAGGTGAGAAATATACTATTCCCGATGAAGCTTGGTTGATGGACGCCATGTCGGCCAAGGTTTTCCATGGTTTCCCTTGGTCACCAGGGGAGTCTGTACATGGAGTACAGCTCCTGGGGTACAATGCGACATGGTTGGAGAGGAAGACCCGAAACCCGAATAGGGTATACAGTAAAAACTCCTTAAGAGATACGGCAGCGGGGTCTGGATTCTTGGAAAATA